>CAUYRT010019835.1:0-90677 GCA_963574885.1 Lepilemur ruficaudatus
GGCTCACCGCCTGGCGGGGACACGCAGGAGAGAAACAGGAAGGGGCAGCACACAGAGGTGGAGAGGCCCCGAGGGGCAGACTGGGCTTTGCGGGTGGGTCCCAGGAGGACAGGCTCCCAGGAGGGCGAGGCCAGCTGTGAACTCACCCACCTGAGCCTGGGGCCACTGCCCCGCAAGGCGGACGGCTGGAGTTCTGGGTGCCCGGGGATGCGGGGTGGGGGTGCTGGTCTGAGAATGCCCTGCCTGCCGCCCCCACTCTCCAGCCCAGACTCTTGGCACATCCGGCTCCCGCCAGGCTCAGGGCCACAGCAGGCCCGTGGAGCTGCGCTGGGAGATGTGCTGGGTGCTGGTGTCCTGCCGCCACGCCCAGCTGGGTCCAGCCAGGCTTTGACTCTTCTCTGCCTCAGTTTCCCCCATAAGGAAGGGGCTGTGCTTGTTCAGGGATTTGAAAGGACCTGATGCAGCTTGGCAGAGCGCGTTGCATTTGTGGGGAGATGGACGTCGCTGGAGAGCACATGGGCTGCTCTGGCCATCTGGGGAGCGTGAGGATGGCCCCAGGACACTCGGGCTTCTGATTCTGAGAAGCGCCAGGCAGCCCCCAGACCCCAGATAGCTGGCAGGCCGGCCTGCACTGACACCGTCCTTGTCCTGGCCTCCCCCCACTACCCCAGGGCCAGGACCCAGGCACAGGAGAGCACGAAGCTTCTGCCCAGGGCACCTGTGACCTCCTCTCGTGGTGTCCCTGCTCCTCCCCAGGGCTGTCCGGATGGTTTGTGTCCTGTGCTCTCCTGTCCCGCCAGACCCAGGCTGTGGGCCAGGGATGGAAGGACACATGGACTGTGATGACAGAGTGATGTGAGGAAGCTGGTCCCTGGCATGGAGCAGTGCTGGCCGGTGTGGGCCCTCGGTCTTGGGAAGACTGGGCTAAGCTGGCAGCCCTGGTGAGGTGCACAGAGACCGGGGCGCCAGGCTGACCTGCCAACCAGCTTTCCAGGGACATGCGGCTTTGGCCCCCACTGGTTTTGTTTTTTTAATTTAATTTTGAAAATTGAGATACAATCCACTTACCATAAAATTCACCACTTTAAAGTGTGCAATTCAGCCCAGGCACAGTGGCTCACACCTGTGATGCCAGCACTTTGGAGGCTGAGGCAGGAGGCCAGGAGTTGGAGATCAGCCTGAGCAATGCCACAGCAAGACCTCATCTCTACAAAAAAATGAAAGAATTAGCTGGGCGTGGTGGTGCACACCTGTTGTCCCAGCTACTCGGGAGGCTGAGATGGGAGGATCTCTCGAGCCCAGCAGTTGTAGGCTGCTGTGCGCTGCGGTGATACTGTTGCACTGTAGCCCTGGCAACAGAGCAAGACGCTGTCTCAGAAGAAAAATAAAGTGTGAAATTCTGTGGCTTTTAGTGCATTTATGGGTGGAGCAGCCATCACCTCTGCTAATTCCCAAACACTCTTATCATCCCTGAAAGAAAGCCCATACCCCTTAGCTGTCCCCTCTCCTCCCTTTGCCGGCCACGGCACCCACAATGCAATCTCTGTCTCTGTGGCGTCTCCATTCAGACACTTGGAGTTTCTAGGGCTCAACACGCCAGAGCCTCACTGCCTGTTGGGGCGGAACACTATTCCAGCGTGCGGATAGACCGTGTGTTGTTGACCCATTTATCAGTCGATGGGCATTTGGGTCGTCTCCCCCTTTTGGCAATTGTGAAAAATGCTGCTATGAACATTCGCACACACATGTTCATGTGGATGTAAGTTCCGTTTGTCCTGGGCACACCCAGGAGCAGAGCGGCTGGGTCACGCGGCAACTCTGTGTTCACCTTCCCACAGCCGTACACACAGCGACGGTGCTGTCTTCGTTCACTGTCAGGTTTCTTTCCCAGCACGCTTTAATTCGCGTCAAGCCTGCTGTGTGTGTGCAAGGCAGGTGGGTGGAACACCCAGCCTGGGGAGGGTGCCCGGGTGGGAGCCGTGCAATACGGGTGTGAGACGTGCAGATTAACTAACAAAAACAGAAGGAAACCCGCGTCCAGACGAGCGCAGCGCAGATACACGCGATGGGCGTCCCAGAGTGGAGCCACCTCAAGGGCAGAAGGTCGAGGAAGGCTTTGGGGAGAGGAGGCATCTGACCTTGACCTTGGATGATGATGGGCATCTCAATGATTTGGGTGCGTGGCCTTTGCTCAGTTGAGGAAGTGGCTGCTCCTGGGGAAGGAAAAGCAGGACTCAGCGTGTGTCCCAGGAGAGTGTGTGGCACGTGGAGGGGACCGTGGCTGTGGGAAGAGCCGACGCGGTGAGCATGGAGGTCACCAGCCCTACGCGCTCTGAAGGCTCAGCGCGTGGCAGGCACCAAGTGCTTCGCGGACACTGCCCGTTTTGGTGCCCACAGCAGCCCTGTGCAGGAACCGCGGCTGCTCTCGTCGCCCGTAGAGGAGACCGGGCGCAGGGAGTCACGCAACTCGCGAGCTCGTAGGCGGCTCGTCTGGAGCTCACTCCGCGTGCAAGATGGTGGCCGTCGTACCCCAGCTCAGGCCAGTTCAGAAGGGCCCTGTGTCCCAGGCGAGGGTTTCTGGACTCTGGGACAAGCACTCCAGAGCTGGTGAAGGCATTTAGCGGGGGAGGTGCAGAGTCAGCCAAGATGGGCAGGAGGGGTCAGGGCCCAGCACCTGAGGCGGGGTGGGGGTAAGGGCCTGACCCAGGGGACGCAGGGGGCGGGAGGGGCCGCAGAGTCCTATCACCAGCCATGCGCCGAGCGCCTGTGAAATGCAGTGTGTCCAGGAGGAAACTGTGTCTCCTCTTCCTCCCTGCGCTGCTTGCCTGGGTTTCGCCTGTGAGTTCACGGAGCCGTGCTGGAGGCTGTGACGGACGCCTGGGAAACCGTCACCCTCCGTGCATCTCCGGCCGAGCCCACCGGCGGCCCCATGTGAGCTCCATCCCGCCACCCCTGGTCCCGACCGTCAACCCCGGTTACCCCGTAGATCCTGGTCTCTACCAACCCCAGCCCCCCAAGCCGTGGGAGTCTGTTGAGCTCATTTCCTTTGTCTTATAAAATCAGGTTATGCTATTCAGTTAGCTTAGTTGAGTTTGCGGTTTAGGAACATCCCTTTCCCAGGGATTACCCTGAAAAGAACAGCTTTTAAGTACATGGAACTGGATTTCCACGTACACAGTACCCTCCTCCCCCGGCACAGGCTGGTGACTGCTACTTACGTGTTGTCACCAGTGGCTCGTGCCCTGTCACTCGCCCGTTCGGGACCCACACAACACGAGCGGGGAGCGAGTGAGTCTCCCCAGCAGGTCTCTGGGGACTGGAACGCGGTGGGATTGGAGACGGCACAGGTGCCCCAGGCTGGCGGGCAGCTCAGGGGGAGGAACTGGATGGCGGGATCGTCTGTGCCCACGGTGACGAGGACGGCAACGTGCCCCTCCTCCGTGCAGCAGGTGGCTGACGGGAGGGAGCTTCACGTCCCTCTTGCCACGGGGCCTCCGAACAGGCGGTGGAACGTCCACTTCACAGGCACGGAACCATCCTCCCGAGCCTGGTGACCGACCCGTCCCTCCGCCTGGGCTTTCTGGGCTTCAGCGCTGAGTCTCGGTCCTGGGCTCGCCGGTCACGACTGTCTGGTGGTAGGCTGGGGCTGGAGCTGCACTTCTTGGACCCGAGACCTTTTCACTACAGAGCTTCTGCCTCTCCGCTTGGCGCTCACTCTCCTCCGAGGGCTGGCTGGGAGCCACTTTTGGTGCTCGCTGCTGTTATAAGCTTGTGCTCACATCTTCAATCCTTACAGTGTCCCCGGGAGATGTAAGTATCGCCATTTCTGCTTCACGGAAGGGGACCCGAGGCTCGCTGGGCCAGCAGAGGTGAGCGCTGAGCCCAGCCCTGACTCCCGAGCTCCCGTGCTCCAAGCGGCAGCTGGGGACAGGGTGGTGGCAGCTCAGAGCCTGCCTTCTTCACCACGTCCCACGTCTACGTCCCTGTGTTGGCCATTTCCCAGGAGTGGGTCTGAGTGGACCCGATGCCCTCATCAGCTCCAGCACTCAGCTCTCCCCTGGGGAGTGTGAGAAGGGCTGACCCCGGGCCGACCACCTGGGCACCCCAGCCTACGGCATCCAGTCCAACCCGTCACCGGGGTGTCACGCAGCTGACGCGCCCGGCCGTAGGACAGATGTCCCTTCTCCCTACTCGACGTCTTCCTTTATTCTTGGTCTCGGCCCAGCCCAGGCTAACTCCCCGCGCCTGGCGAAAGCCTTCGTCACCGTGTGAGGACTCAGCACCTGGCTGCCTGCACGTACCTGTGCCTTCCCCTCCCTCTCTGGAGATAAGAAGGAAATAAATCTGCTCTCCATAAAATTTTTAAAGGCCGGGCACTCACTAGTGATTTATTTTTGGGGCGGAGGGGCATTTTTCCCAGCCTTTAATACAGCCCTGCCCTCAATAAAGGGGCTGTCTGGGGCCCGGCTGCGAGACACTACAGAGCCCTGTGGGGCCAGAGGAGCTGTCGCAGGACCTCACTTACCTTTATCGCAACTTCCCATTGAGTCACTGCGAGAGCAGCAGAGGTCTCTGCACTCGAGCACCCTTAGCGGGGAATTCGCTCGCTCACAGCTTTGTTTGGGTGGATGGAACCTCTCATTATTTGTCCTCGGAGCTGTTCTGACAGAGAACGCGCATTTCATCTGCATCTGGTGCTCGGAAAACGGAAGGTTTTCCTGCTACTTTCCACCCACTTTCTGTGACCCAGGAGCGGCGGAGGGAGGAGGAGTGGCCTTGGGAAACCGGACCTCCTAGGACGGTCCAGACAACGCCAAGGTGGGTGGAGGGAGACCCTGTGGCTGGGGCAGACCCTGGAGAGCGCCCAGGACACCCCGGAGAGACCTCGGCCGGGCTGAGGCAGGTGCCGGCCGCTAGGACGCCTGCTGCAAAGGAGGATTCTGAGATGGAGCTTCGTGACACATTCCGAGACCAGCTTCTCTGGATCAGAGCTGCCCAGGGCCTGAGTGGCACCCCGTGGCCTGGCACGCGGCTGGGCTCTTCTGGATGGTTCCTCCAAGCGAGAGGCGCCTGCTCCAGACTCTTCCTCGAGCTGGCTTGGTCGCAACCCCAAGGCTGTGTTCATAAGCAAAGAGGTCTGAAAACCACCTGTGGCCTCGCACGAGAATGTTATGGGCTGTTTAAGCCTTTCCCTACCCCTACAGCTTTCCCCAGAGAGGCCAAAACCCCGAGCTCTTGGAGGAGGCTGCGCAGTCCTAGAGGCGCAGGAGAGGAGGCAGGCAGATGGGAGGGAGGGAGGAGCTGTCGTCCTGCTCCCTGCCCCCACGCCAGGATCAGGGGCACCTGAGGGAGCCCCACTGCCCCTAACCCCCTGACCAGGAGTGAAACTGACCCTTGATTCGAGAGTGCCTGCCTCCCACCACCGGGTTTGCTGGGATGGGAACCCACTCGAGCTGACTCCATTCAGGACTTCAGACAGAAGGGTCAGGGTACTGGTCGGCTCCCCCATCTTCCCAGGAGGGAGCAGGCATGGGCGGTTTGTCAGGGACAAGGCTGGGTAAGAAAGCAGGTGCGTCAGTGGGGTGACAACCCCCCCAGGGTGAGGAGGTGACGGTCATGGTGAGGAGTTGACAGGTGTCCCCTGAGTGGCTCAGGAGGACTGCGCGGACGGCAGGGTGGGCGTGCACGGTAGGGACAAGGCCAGCTCTATGTGTGGCTCTGGGGGCTTCTCCATTTCTGCTGTGGAATCTCCGCTTCAGGGTCGAGTTGCCACCAGAGTGTGAAAAGGGATTGATCACTCTTACAAAACCCCGTTTGCTGCCACTGAGAGGCATTTCCCAATGTATTGACTCATTCTTAGACTTCGAAGGGTCTTCTCGATCTCTGTCCAGCTTCCCCAACCCCTCCAATCTAGAGGTGACCAAATCCAGCGGCTCTGAGGCCAGGGGACTCTCTCCAGGCCACACAGGTGGTTTGTGGCTGTGCTGGGTCTGGACCTCCTGACCCCGAGCCCAGAGTCCTGTGGCCCCCACCGCCCACGCCCCCCGCCCCCCGGTTCCTGCTGCCCTTCCCTGCTGTGTGTGGCTGCGCTGCCCTCCCAGGGCCGGACAAGCTCCCCGCTGTGCTCTGTAACGAGAACTCACGGAGGTGCAGCATTGAAAGTGAGTTCCTTCTCTTGTTTTCTAAGAAAACGGAGCTTTTGTTTACCAAACACTTCCTACGTGAGACGATGTGCCCGAACTGCTCCCCAGTGGCTGGATCAGAGCAGGGGCTTGGGGGACCCGCGGTCGTAATTAGTGCCATCAATGCCATCTACCGGGTGGTCTTTCCTATTGGCATCAGCAGAACTGTAGGTGGAGAAGACTGTTCCCGCCCACTAAGAGACTCTACCTGTTGATCAGGGAGTTAAGTTTTTAATTCTTTGTGTGAAAAGGAACTTCACATGAGACATACGAGATCAGGTCCATGGAAGACGTTTCATTTTTAAAGATCTCAGCGTGTTTTCCATGTCTGGCTGTGAGTGTGAACATAACTGTCAATGATGTCCCATCGCGCGTCACCGTGTCGTGCTTTGCAGACACCGTGCTCGTTACAGACCGAAGGTTTCTGGCAGCCCTGCGCACGGCGAGGCCGTCGGTACCGTTTCTCCAGCAGCCTGGCCTCACTTCATGTCTCTGCGACGTATTTTGGCAGTTCTTGCAATATCACAGACTTTTCCATGGCTATTATTAATATATCTGTTATGGTCACCTGTGATCAGTGATGTTTGACATTACCATTGTGATTATTTTGAGGTGTCACACAGTGCCCATATGAAACCGTAGCTGGTAAGTGTCGTGTGTGCTCTGACTGCTCCACCAACCGACCTTCCCGCCTCTCTCTGCTCAGGCCGCCCGATTCCCTGAGACTCAGCAATGTTGAAATGAGGCCAGGCCGGGCGCGGTGGCTCAGGCCTGTAATCCTAGCACTGCGGGAGGCTGAGGTGGGAGGATCGCTTGAGCCCAGGAGTTGGAGGTTGCGGTGAGCTACAACGATGCCATTGCATTCTAGCCAGGGTGACAGGGTGAAACTCTGTCTCAAAAGGAAACAGAAAGAAAGAAAAGAAATTAGGCCGATTCATAACCCTATGACGGCCTCTCAGCGTTCAAGTGAAAGGAAGAATCACATGTCTCCCACTTTAAATCAAATTCTAGGTGGAAATGAATAAACCTAGTGAGGAAGGCATGTTAAAGCCATGATAGGCCAAAAACTGGGTCTCTTTTGCCAAATAGTTAGCCACACTGTGAATGCAAAGGAAAAGATTTTGAAGGAAATTAAAAGTGCTGCCCCAGTGAACACGTGAATGATAAGAAATCACAGCAGCCTTGTTGCTGATACAGAGAAAGTGTTAGCGGTCTGCACGGAAGATCAAACCAGACACAACATTCCCTTACACCAAAGCCTAACCCAGAGTGAGGCCCAACTCTCCTCAATTCTGTGAAGGCTGAGAGAGCTGAGGAAGTTGCAGAGGGAAAGTCTGAAGCCAGCAGAGGTTGGTTCATGAGGTTTAGGAAAAGAAGCCGTCTCCACAACACAACAGGGCAAGGTGCAGCGGCTAGGTCTAGCGGAGAAGCTGCAGAGAGTTATCTGGAAAATCAGCCGAGATCCTCGGCGAAGGTGGCTACGCTGATCAGCAGATTTTCAGCGCAGACGAAACAGTCTTCTATTGGAAGGAGGTGCCATCTGGGACTTTCATAGCTAGGGAGGAGAAGTCAATGCCAGGCTATAAAGCTTCAAAGAACAGGCTGGCTCTTGGGAGGGGCTCATGTCGATGATGACCTTAAGATGAAGCCAGTGCTCACTTACCATTCTGAAAGTTCTAGGGCCCTTAAGAATTGTGGCGAATCATCTCTGCCTGTGCTCTGTAAGTGAAACTACAAAGTGAACAGATGACAGCACATGTGTTCACAGCGTGGTCCACTAACATTTTAAGCCCACCGTTGAGAACTACTGCTCAGAAGAAAAGATTGCTTTCAAAGTATTCCTGCTCGTTGACATCGCACCTGGTCACCGAGAGCCCCGACGGAGATGTGCACGGAGATGCGTGTTGCTTTCACGCCTGTTCACACAACACCTGCTCTGCAGCCCACGGATCAAGGAGTCATCTTGACTTTCAAGTCTTATTTAGGAAATGCGTTTCATAAGCTATAGCTGCTGTAGATAGTGATTTCTCTGATGGATCTGGGCAGAGTACATTGAAAACCTTCAGGATTCACCATTCTAGATGCCATTAAGAACATTTGTGATTCATGGGAAGAGGTCAAAATATCAACATGAGTTTGGAAGTTGATTCCAGCCCTCAGGGATGACTTTGAGGGTTCAAGACTTCAGTGGAGGAAGTCGCTGCAGATGTGGAAACGGCAGGAGAACTAGAGTCAGAGGTGGAGCCTGAGGATGGGACTGAATTGCTGCAATGTCATGGGCAGACTTGAGCAGACGAGGAGTTGCTTCCTATGGATGAGCAAAGAGAGTGGTTTCTTGTGAAGGAACCCACTCCTGGAGAAGGTGTTGGGAACATTGTGGAAATGGCACGAAGGATTTAGAACATTCCACAAGTTTTGTTGCTACAGCAGCAGCAGGGCTTGCGAGGACTGGCTCTAATTATGGAAGAAGCTCTACTGTGGGTAAAATGCTATCAGACGAGGTCACGTGCTACAGAGAAAGCTTTCACGAGAGGAAGAGTCAATCGTTGTAGCAAACTTCACTGTTGTCTTATTTTAGGAAATTGCCACAGCCGGCCCAGCCCCCGGCAACCGCCACCCCGATCAGTCACTGACCGTCAGCACCTAGGCAGGACCCTCCACCTGCAAAGAATTTCCAAAGGCTGAAGGCTCAGATGATTGTAGCATTTTCAACAATAAAGTATTTTTTGATCAAGGTACATACATTGATTTTAGACTTAATGCTACTGCAGACTTAGTGGATGACAGCGTGGTGTAAGCATAACTTTTATTTCACTAGGAAACTGTGTGACTGGCTTGGTTGTGCTGCTTGATTTGCCGTGGTTGTGCGGGGCCACGCCTGCGGGGTCTCCGCCGTGCACCTGCGTGTTTGTAACGTGAGCTCTTGCTCGCTGAGGAAGGGGTGCGAAGACCCAGCGAGTGTAACTCGGAGAAAGTTTGCATTTCGCTCCGGGTAGGCTTTTCTGACTTTCCCATGTGTGTTTCACGGGGGCTGGTGGCCCACAAAGTCTCTGGACCTTCGGGGCAGGTCTGCCGACCCCACTGTAGGAAGGAAGAAAACCTTCACCCCAGCTTTGCTGGGCAAGGTGCAGGTTTCCAAGGTGGGGGTCATGCATTGGTGCCTTCGGGCAGGAACACACATCGAGCAAGGTTTCTAGGGTCGGGTGAAGACAGTGTAGTGGCCAGAGGCTCTCAGGAAATGAGCCCGCACTCTCCTGGGAGCCAGGGCTCCGCACCTGCCAGCGCAGGGCTCACGGAGACCTCATGGAGCATAATTACTGCAAATACGGAGTCGCAACGGCATCTTAACCACCCCGACGCGGGGCGGGGAGCCCTCCTGAAGCCCAGTGCCCGGCGCTGCTCCGGCCACCTCTCCTTCCAGGCCCGGCTGAGTCGGTGGCATTTCAAACAAGCACCTCTTTATTGTGGACCGTTTCTGGGTGACAGTGGCATTTGTTTGCGATCGGATCATGGGGCCTTTGCTCAATGCAGCATTATTGGTCAACGGTGGCGACGCCGACTTCTGTCCCCGATGCTGTCACCTTCATGGGGGCGGACGCCCTGCTTGTCTAGGCAATCTCAAATGGCAATTCTTGACCTTCCGGGCAGAGCAACAAAAGGATTTTCATTGCTCAGAGACTCGCTGCTCACCCATGCTCGCCTTGGCGTGGTCACATTGCTCAGTGACCTTCAGGCGGGGGCTGCTCGGAAGGTCTGGGCACGAAAGCTACTGTTATCCGGGACAATGAAAACCCCAAGTGCCAGATTTTCTCAATACCGGCTTTGCTATCTGTCCCGTTCAGAACCTGTAGGAGTCTGAAATACAATGAGTGGCAGCACGTGGGCCTTGGAACCGGTATTGCAAATGCGTGCGTTGTGATGAGGTGGCACATAGAACAGTGACCGGCCCGGCCCACGGGCCAACGGCAGGGACGCCCGCGCCGGCCGGGCTGTGGCTCTGTGGACCGCGGGAGCCCAGCCCTCAGGAAGGGACAGGGTGAGGGTGCAGGGGCTCGGGGAGGGCAGTGGCTACGGCCAAGCCCACGCCCGCCCCTGGCTGGCGGCACCCCGGGGCTGAGCAGCAGTTTCCGGAAGCCCCCGCGGATCTCGTCTGTCTGAACTTTCCTGGCGGCAGCTGCTCCGGCTGCTGTTTGTGGAAGCCACTGAGTCAACAGCAGGGGAGTGAGTAAAGTCTCACCCCCGCGCGACATCGCAGCGCTGTGCTGCTGGAATGTCACAGGGCACCGGAGAATGTGACAGGTCCCCGCACACAGAGGCTGGTACTGTGTCATGGCCGGAGACCGGGCGGCCTGGCCTCCCGGGCACGGCAGGACCCGGCCGGGTGGGGCAAGAGCTCTTCTCCCCCAACAGAAAACATGAGTTCCTCCGCTTCCCGGTTCTCTACGTGGGCGTTTTCCAGCTGTGTCCCCCGTGACCGCCGGGAAGGAGCTGTGTCTCGCGAACGGCCTCCATTCATAGGTTACCTAGGCAACGGCTGCTGTTTCAGGGGTTTTGGGACAAAATAGCTCTTGGACACTTGGGTTTAAATTCTGGCTCTGTCATGGTTTTAGGGATTGTTATTTCACCTCTCCAGGCCCCCGTTTTCTTGTCTACGAAATGGGGTTCGCAGGGCGGCCGCCCAGAGCCGCGGGGCCAGCGGAGGCCGCGTGCGTGGGGTCTCTGGTCTCGGTGGCTCGGTGAACGCGGCGCTTCCTTTGCCGAAAGCTTCTGCGAGCTCTGCTTCCGGGCCAGGTTCTGCGCAGGGCGGGGGTGACCTGGGTGTGTGGTAATGACCAGCAGGAGCCTCACAATAATGTCTAAAGATAAAGACACCGAATAGATCCTTAAGTACTCTTTTATGAGTTACAAAATGCATTACTATGCCAACGTGGCATCTCGGGGTCTCTTCCCAACGCTAACCCTCTCTTCTGCATCCTCTCCCACTTACAGTGAAAGTCACCCCTGTGACATGGGACATTGGTCTACCTGACAGACCCCATCCCAGGATCACATGATGAGCAACCTTAATTCTGTCTGCTACCTTGGTCCCCCTTCCGCACGCAGACTGGCACAGTCACAAGTGCTGGGCATCAGCACACAGACCTCTGGGGGGCCGGTCACTCTGCCTGTCACAGTGTGTGTGCACAAGTCTCCCACTGGAACTTGGAGCCTTGGGGGAAGGGACACTCACTGTTTTGTTCCTCATCATGTGCCAAGCACCAGGCATAGTACTAGGCACACAGCAGTGGGTACAATCTGGTTGGAGGATGGTCATGTAAAAAGACCAGTGTAACACTAGTGTGATAACAACTGCCAGGCATTAGTGTATCTAGGACGTGAACATTAAATTGTGTTTACAGTCGGGGCTGGAAGAATCAAAAAGTCCTTACAAAGAAGAAAGAGCATTTGACCTAAACCTACCAGGTGTGTCAGATAGAAATGGAGATTTATTTTCTTCCCTTAAGCAGAAGTTGGGAGGCAGGTGACTTTGGCCTGAGCTCAGTGGTTTCATAGTGGTGGGGCTTATGTCTTTGGGATTCTCTTGGACCTCCCTTCATTACTCATGGTCACAAGGTGGCTGCCACAGCTCCAGAATCATGTCCAGAGAGGATGAAAGGGCAAGGAGGAGTACCCACAGGCTTAAGTTCCATTGCTAGAACTGTGTCACCTGGCCACCCGTAGCTGCCCAGGAGGTGAGAGAGTGGCAAGTAGTATCAAGAATCCTCCAGTGGGGTCTGGCAAAGAAGACCAGTGTTGGGGGTGGGCCCAGGTGAGTGAACCTGTAGGGCGGCACGCCAGGCAAGAAAGGGGAGGGGTTTACCTGAGCCAGGATGTGACGAGTGTCCCATGAAAGGAAAACAGAGTGTATGAGGGCATGGCGTGTGGTCTGGAGTAGCCGGATGGAGAGCTCATGGTGTCACAGGGGAAGGGACTCCTGGCTTAGCCCTGAATGCCACACGGAGGGTCTGGACATTGTCCTGGGCTGGCAGGGAGTGACATGATGCTGGTGTGTTCTAGAGACAACATTCGCAGGCGGGTGGGGGAGGGATTGTGGGGGGCCTGGGGTCTAGAAGTGCAGCTGGCGGCCGGCACAGTGATCCGTGAGCAGTGTACGTCTGATTACTCGCTGGCTCCGGGTTCTGCCTGGGGGCGCAGAGAAGGAGGCAGCGTGGGCGGAGAAAGGCAAGGCTGTGTCCTTACCAAGTCCAAGGGGGAAGAAGTAATTAATCCAAGAAAGGAAGAGCTTTCTTGGTGGGACGAGGGAAAGAAAACTGTCGCCCAGACGCTTGGATTAGAAGAGATTTTGTGCCTCGGGTGAGAGGTTTGGTGCGTCTGGGGCCGGAGGACCATGGGTTGCAGGATGCGGGTTGCAAGGTGGGCGTGATGGGGGACCTCGTGCTGGTGGACACAGGAGCAGTGATGAGGTGTTGACGACACCCAGGGACAAGCCGTCCTTCTGCCTGGAGATCCAAAGTGCCAACACTAATGACGTCACCGCGGGTAGCCCTCTGGCCCGCTGAGCACTAGGTCAGCGCAGGACAGCAGTCTGGACACCCACGGGTCATTTCTTTCTTGTAACCCCAGAAGTGGTTGTGTTTATCTCTGAACTACAGCTGGGGAAACTGAGGCCCAAGGTCACAGCAATGACAGTGTAATAAGAACAGGCAGTGACAAAGCTGAGACTGGGAGCCGGGTCCATCTGTGGGCAGCTCCAGGTCCTTGGCATCAGCTGACTGCCGGGTGGCCAATCTCACGCACTCCCGGTGGAGGAGGTCTTGGAGAGCCGGGTCGGGAGGTGGCTTCTGGGGGAGGGTGACGCGGCCTCACGGTCATGGCTTGTGCCTGTGCAGGGCAAGTCCTGTGTGTGTACACATGTGTGTGCGTGCGTGTGTGTACACGCACCCGTGTGCTCTGCCAGCAAAGTCTCTGTTTCCATGGGGTCTGTCCTGGCGGGGGCGGGCCCTCGCGCCC
The DNA here is from genome assembly GCA_963574885.1 of Lepilemur ruficaudatus. Taxonomy (NCBI): domain Eukaryota; kingdom Metazoa; phylum Chordata; class Mammalia; order Primates; family Lepilemuridae; genus Lepilemur; species Lepilemur ruficaudatus. The sequence goes on from CAUYRT010019835.1 coordinate 13,194, forward strand.
GGCATCTGGAGGCAGGGACAGGAATCACAGCCCTTGCCGCCCACCCAGGATATGGTCAGCTACAAAAATATCCGGCATGGCGCAGGGCGGATTCAGGAAGAGAAGCGTGCGCTCGCTCTGTCCCCGCGGTATTGGATTGTACAATTATAGCTCTTCAGAGTTTCCTAATGTGCCACGAGACGTCAGGCAGCCGCACCAAGATTAATACTTTCTTTAATGACCAATTCTGGCTTTGACCTTGAAGGGTGTGATGTGTTCTGAGAGCCCTTCTCTCCCCTCTCCTTCGCTTCTCTTGAATCTCGAAAAGTTAACTCCTTATTCTCACCCAGAGAGTCCACCAAAGCGTCGCTCTTGCTCTTTTCACCTGGGGCCAAAGTGTTCTGGGGGAGGCAGGGGTGACCGGGGACACCCCTCCCCAGCTCGGCTTCACGGCTGCCCCCTGCCCCCTCCCCCGGCTCTTCTTTCCCAGCTGCTGCCGCTGGGCTTCTCCGATCCTTCTGGAACGAGGCTGGAGGGGAGATAAAGGGCAACCCAACGCCAGCGTCCATGGACACGGGAGGGGGAGAGAAGAAAAGTGGGTCGGAAAGGGAGGGGAAGGCAAGGGGCGGAGGAGGGAGGACAGGACAGGAGGGGCAGGCCCAGGACACAGGAGTGTCCGCCACTCCCGCCATGACCAGAGGGGCTCAGAGGCGACTGAGCACGACTGGGCAGAGTGCACGGGCTCAGGGTGCTCTGGGCCTCTTCCTGCTCCCTTTCTCAGGGTCACAGGAGGCTTCAAGCAGCATCCTCGATGCCAGTACCTCCCGGGTCCCTTGCACCTCCTTGCTCAGCCCTGTGTGCAGATTTGAAGGTCGCATCTCTCCAGGAAACCGTCTGCGGTCCCTCATTTCAAAGACTGGTCTCTCTTCCCAGGTGCCCAGCGGCTGACTTTGCATCGTACCTCCACAGCTGTGGCCACGCTGCTCCTTGGGGGCTGGCAGCGTCCACTGGGCGGTCTCCTTGGCCTCTCGAGTCCTGAGTCCCCCCCCACTGGCCTGAGTCCTTGCTTGCCTCAAGGGCTAGGGTTAGGGTTAGGAGGACACTTCTGACCTCTCTGGCTGCCTTCGCTTTTTCTTCTTTCTCTACCAAAACTGCAAATCACCTAAGTGCCATTGTGAATGTCTCCGGTGTTGACTAGTCAGGGCGCAGACCACGTGGCCAGTGAAGCTGAAGGTATCCATTTTCTTGGCTTCCACAGAAATACGCTCACCCTGCCCCTGAATATGAACGGGCCGGAGAGCCTGCAAAGACTGTGCAGGAGCACTGAGCCCGTCTGTGCTGGGGCACGTTGCTGGAGCGTGTGCCTGCAGCTTGGAGAGGACACAGCCGGCATCACCCAGGGCAGCCCCTTGTCCGTCGGAGACCGTCCAGCTGAGAACGGTGGGCTGGCTGCCCGCGGCCGGGAGCAAAGAGCCTGTTTTCTTTTTTACTTCTTCTCTCTCGAGACACGGTTCGCCAGTCTGGGCCACGCCGCCTTCACCAAGCTCCGGCGGGCGCTCGGGTGACGGCGAGGAGAGAAATGGGTCCACGTTTCTCTCCAGAAAACACGACTCACACGTGACCGTGGCAGACGTGGGGAGAGAGGGTAGGGTTTGTGCTACGATCGTCAGCAGATTTTCCGTCAGAGGTGATTTAATTTTTCATCTTTCCAGTTACCAGAGAAAACTCAGACGGGCTTTGTGGCGCTGACATGTCATAGCCTGTGTTAGTCACCCATTTCCTCCCACGGGCACCGCAACAGGGCTGCGCGGTGCCCCGGGACACTGCAGCCGGGGACCCAGGCAGAGAGTGAGGACAAAGCCAGGGCGCCTGTGTGGCTGGGCGTGGGAGGGGGCACACCATGGCTCCCCCATGCAGTTGGTGAACATGAGCTGCGAGGTTGTGCGTGCAAAGGGAGGAGGAGTGTGAAGCTCCCCCACAGATGGGGGAGGGTTAGAGACTGGTGGACACGTTTCAAAGCCGCTATGGAGCCAAATGAGTGTGATATGCCCGTGTGTGCATGGTGTGTGCGTGCTGTGTGTGTGTGAGAAGTACCATTCCCTGCTGGCTGCCGTGTACTGAGCGATGTCACCACATTCCCAGGGCGGCTGAGCTATGACGTGGGGACAGGACAGGTGATGACCGCCAGGTAGCAGGTGAAGGTTCTAAGTTTAAAACGAGCACATTTGGAGTTTAGAGAAGAAACATCTCTGTGGCTTGGCACGTTCCCAGGCAGCTCTGTCAAGTGTGTGGTGACCAGCGCCTGTGTCAGGCAGGCCGGGCGGGGGACAGTGTCACTCAGAGTTCAGCGAGGGGCTCTCCGTGAGGGGCCACGGGGTTGCGAAGCCCGCGGACACAGGCAGCAGGGCTCGGCTGCGGGAGAGTCGGGGACGCGTGTGGCGGAGGGCCCTGCAGCGGGGACACCTGGGCCTTTGCTCTGCTCCACCTCCAGGGTCCAGCCTGCACCCCTGTGGCCAAACCCACAGCCATCCGTGGGAAGTGGTCCCGGGGCGCAGGCCGGCAGGGCAGGTCTGGCTGAGGCTGCATTTTAGGGGAGCAGCAGCTGGGCCCGTCTGCCAGGCCAGGGAGGCGCGAGGGTGCGCAGGCTGGTGCAGGCTGGCGACCCCTCCCGGGACGATCCCACGTCTGGCAGCCTCGTGCCTGCCGCAGGCCAGGGGCCTGGGGGCTGCACTGTTCTTTGTTTGGCGGCGACTTTCCAGGGATGAGCTGCAATTGCGGTAAAAATGGAGCTGGATGTAACAAAAACCATGAATCCAGGCCCAGGGAAGGGGAGGAGAACGCCCCTAACTTTGATCCACGCTGCTCATTTTTGTCTGAGGATCTGAGACCCTCCAGAGAAAAATCTCCTGGTGGGGGGTCGAGCAGACCCAGTTTTACTTTTTCATCTTGTGAGGGACACGTGATGCCCGAGACCAAATGCCAGGCGGGGGACACTGCGTGCCCCAGGGCCGAAGGGCCAAGAGTCCAGCCACAGGCGTTGGCGGAGGCGCCCGGTGACCACCTTGTGCCCGCAGGTGGCCTCCTTTGGTCCTGCCTGGGGGCGTGGCAAGACCCGGCTGAGCGTTGAGCTCCCCAATGACGTCATCTGGGTAGACGTCCTCATTCCCAGCGATGTCGGGGTCGTATCACTCCAGGTGGCCCCCCGACCTCGGGGAATCCTGAGGGTCTTCTCATGCTCTAAGCGAGCCGGGGTCGAAGCTGGCCCACGGCAATCGCCGCACTCTTTAGAAACCAGATGTGGGAGATGGAGTTCGTGCAGCACGCGCGGCGTTCGCACCTGCGCCGCCCCTGCCCGGGCCCTGCGCGCAGCCTCAGCCGCTCAGCGCGGAAAAGGAGCCGCGGGAGCTCTGAGCGAAGCGGGCGGGACGCTCCCGGGGAAACCAGGCTTCCCTCCTGTCACTCTGTTTTGGAGCAGGGCTGCCAGCAGACAGATGGACTGGGGCCGGAGCAAGCACTTTCTGGAATCTGGGGCCACAGCACCCGCAGACCCGCCTAGACGTCGTGAGCAGCCGGGCACGCGCAGCGCGGATGTGTCTCCTACCAAGGGCCGGCGGGTTGAAGACGCTAATGGATGTTGGACGGCCCTAGACGGTTTAAGGAATGGGTTAGGGCAGTGGGGATGCCCTGGGCTGGCAGCGGGACGCCTGGAGCCCCCCGCGGAGCTCCGCACTGCAGCGCTGTGTCTTTTCCAGCGCGGCTCCTGTGCGTTCATCCCTGGAGGACCTTCCAAGGGTGTGCCAGTGCCTGGTCCTGGGCCCTGCCGGTGCCACGCTGCGCCGGGCCTTCTGCACTTCAACAGGGGACCCAGGTGATCCTGGGGCAGTTGGATGAGGGCCTGGGATTTGGGGAACCATTAAACCCAGCCAACAACCTCATCTCGTGGGGGGAGAATTTGGTGCCTTGTCCAAAGTTGCTCAACAAAATTCTGCCCCTGCCTGCCCTTGATTTGCGATGGCCGAGGCTTGTGGCTTCAGGTTCTCCTGTGCGTCACGAGTGGACGAGGCCAGTGTCTTTGCTTCGCTTTTCGACCTGAGGAAATCAAGTCCTTGCCCACTTCAGGGTTCACCTGAGGTCCCTTGTGGGTTGGACTCCAGGTGTTTGGGCTGTAGCGCCTGTGAAATTCTCCACCTGCCTGGCGGGCCTTGGGTGCCACTGGTTGCACCCAGAGGTCCTGTGGAAAAACCGGGAAACCCTGAGATCCCCTGTGTGCCCAGGACTGCCTCTTGTGATTTGCCCGCTGGGCTGTTTGTTCCATGGTGACTTGCTGCCACTGCCCCTGTGGCTGCCCTCTGGGGACACCGCCCACCCGCCGGCTCCGTCTGAAAACACTTGGTGTCTCCTTGGCCCGAGACCTGGTGTCTGTGTGTGCTGCAGCCACCAGCAGCCTTGGGCGTGGAAGGCATGGTGACACGGGTCCATGCAGTTTTGTTCTCTCTTCGGTCTGATGTTTGAACAAAGGGACTTCTAGGGGTGTTAGAGTGGCCAGACTTCCAAGGCCACCGTCACCTCCCCATCTGCCGTGGCTCACCAGCAGATCCCCAGTCCCTGAGGGAAGCAGCCCAATCAGTTCTCTTCCCGGCTTTGGGCCTCACTCCTGACCCCCTGCAAGGGCCCCTCGTGGCCCCTGTCCTCCGAGAACACTCCTGGTTCTTCCGGGCCTCACGCGCTCGCTCTCGCACTGGTCTGTCCAGAAGCGCTTGCCGGATGCGGGCTGCCCGCCGGCACTGCCTGAGGCTCTGGCCACTCAGGTATCAGTCAAGCCTCTGGCCTCGGGAAGCCGCATCTGCTGCTTCTGTGACCCGCACTCTGGAAGGTCCAGTGCTGCCTCGTGGCCGTGGTTACCTCACACGTCAGTCACATCTGCCCGACACAGCCCCGAGCCCAGGAAGACGGGCACGCCCGGTGCGCCTCTGATGTCCTGACAGGTGTGTGCCGGGCATGGGTGGAGGTATGAGGTCTCTCTCTTTAAACAGTCGATGTGACGTCATCCCTCACCACATGCTCATATCAGCAGGTATCGGGAAAGAGCGAAAACAGAAATCTTTACTTTTTAATGGGACGTGATTAAACTTTAATGACCAGTGACCTCATGAAATGAATGCCACACGGTGCAATTTACTCATCTGTGCTCGTGCACACCTTCTGGGTATTAGAGAATTACATAATTAAGTATAGATTACCGCAGACAAGTCGTTACACATTTTATTATTCCTTGGAGACTTAATAGTAACACTCCGTATTTATATGTGCTTTCCATCCGATTATCTCCAATCATCTCACAAATATTATCTCATTAATCCCTTGCAACAGTTCCGCGAGTATCCCTGTTTAATGGGTTAGGAAACCGCAACCTGGAGCCGTTAAGTGACGAGCTGCGCGTCCCCGTCCTCGGCCGGCCGCAAGGCGGGAGAGCCGCCTCCGTCCGCCAGGCCGCCCGGACGGCACGCCTCCTAATTAAGTGGGAACCGGAGTTGAAGGCTTACTTCTCGCGTTCACATGAGAATACGTGGAAATTAAGCCGTACATCACGGCACGGTCGGGGGGTGATGCTCTCGGCTCCAAGAGCCTCAGCTCCGTGCTTTTCTAAACAAAACTGCAAATGTGGCAGCCACAGATGAGTAGTCTTTAACTGTCTCACTCAAGCGACGCGAGAGGGAACCCGTTTGCACTGGACGCACTGACAGACACCCCGTTACTCTGTCGGGTGCGCTCATGTTGGGGACACCCGGCGGAAAGCAGAGTCGCGGAGCAAGCTGCTGCCCAAGGACGGCAGAGCCCACCTGAGCACTCGAGCGGGAGGGTCTATGTGCTTGGTACCCACTCCCTTTGTTCCCCTAACAACCCTGCAGGGCGGGCCCTGCCACCCCCAATCCACAAGCTGGACAACTCGGTCTGGCGCTGTTAGGTGATTTCCCTGAAGTCACCGCCGGTGAGCCGTGGGGTCACGGAAGTCAAGACAGGTCTGCCCGACTCCAAATCCAAGGCGTCCCTGAGAGAAGAGTGGTTCTAAACTGTCAATTGATTTTTTAAAAATTGCAAACATGGTATTATTTAGAATATAGCTTGTGCTTCTGAAAGGGTAAAATATTTTTGGAAGAAAAATATTTTCTGTCAAGTTGATGGGATAGGATGCAGAATAAAGATTTTTTTTTTCATAAAACATTCCTGCTTGGTTTAAAACATTATTACAATCTTCATCCTCGGTAATGTTCCTGAATTTCCTTCCACATCTTAAGGTGGCTCTTGCCGAATGCTCATGTCACGGGAGTGCAGAAGGCCCTGCTGTCTGAGCATTTCCAAAGTTGTTTTCCTCTGAGAACAGCCCCATCCCCTGTAAAGCCAACAAACAAGAACAGGCAGCAATTGAAAATCAAACCCTGGGCTGTGCACCTAAACTCTGGTGCATAGTAAATGTGCATTAAATATTTAAAAATAAGTAAACAAGAGATTCAGGGATGGTTTAGTAGTCCAAAAGGCATATTTCTCACCCAAATAATTCTTGTTTATTTCTCTCAGCTTTATCGTGGGTGAGAGTCTTGCTTTACTGAGCTAATCTCAATAGAGTTTGCAAATTACGCTCGACCCTGGGAATAAGAGTACGATGGCATTGTGGTGCATTTATGTGTAATTATCATTCATTTGCCATTCCAGCTTGATGGTGCGGACAAACAGTAAATGCATCAGATGTTTATTTAATGGGTAAATTCACGGTGGGGGCTCTTAAAGAAACAAATTACCTAATTAATTGAAAAAAATTTGTCTTCTTGGATTTTTAAAATTAGTGTAGCTACTTTTGCTAACGTTAACAAGGCAGCCACCTCCCACTTAGCAGCCACGTCAGATGGCAAGGAGGCACACAGTGCCTGGGAAGGAGTGGCTACCTGCACGCAGGTGGGTGCCCTGCTCTCTTCCACCTGGGGACCCGAGCACCCCGGCCAGCGGAGAGTGCCCGACCAGGAGTGTCACATCCAGGAAGGACCACGTGGGAGGTGCTAGCCGGGGCTGCGGGAGTGACGCTGAGTACGGGAGGCGCCGTCCCGTGGCCGAGGTCGGGCGAGTTCAGGCATCTCTTACCTCTTAGGCTGCGATGTCCTCATCCATGCCGTAGGTGGTTAGATGATGCTAGTGGTCCCCAGGCTCAGAGACCATGTCCTGGGATGTTCAAAACAAACAAAAAAATTTGGTGACTCCCTAAGCTGGCTACTCTCTGTCTCTGTCTGTATTAATTTACTGTCCAGGACACTGGAAAGGTGTATCATTTATTAGCACCAAATGACAAAATATTTTAGCACCAAAAAGGCAAATTCCAGAATGAAGACAGTCCTTTAAATGGAATAAATTTGGAATCGTAGAAAAATCAACTTCTACTGTACCTACTGCTCGCGTTCCTTCAGTGATATCTTCTCATGGTCCAAGGACAAGTGTTTGGGAACCCCTGGCCCAGGTGGCCCTAGAGAAGTGCCTGGCTTCAGGAAATACTTACCAAATGAAGAAAGGAGGGCGTACAGGCTAGGGCTGCCTCCGTTATGCCCAGGTGTGCTGGCTGCTCTGGCCCTGTGACATTTGCTGACTTGTCTAAAAGTCCCTCCAGCCAGGTGACAGCCCTACTGGAGCCCTTTGGCCTTGCTCCCGGTTTCCCTGGTCTCTAAGACGCAGTGCGATGGTCAGCAGGAAGGAGTCGCTGGGTAACCGTTTGCTGAATGCACGCATGAACATGCGCGTGAACGGGCAGCATGAGGTTTGGTCTCCACCTGCAGGAAGAAGCTCCGTGTGCGTTGGCACAAAAGAGGTCACCTGTGATGGGAGAGCACACCTCGAGGTGCAGGTGAACACACCTGGGTTAGTGGCTGGCACGTACGAGTGCACACTTTTTCCTGCAAAATGATTTGAGAGCTTATATGTTTTCATAGTTTTTACCTTTTGTGAAGCACCATGCTAGGTTCTCTGAAAACCACAGGCTGGGAAGACACAGGAGCGGGAACCAGCGGCAGGAGACGGTTAGTGTCAACAGCGCCGCGAGCAAGCGAGGGAGGGGAGGTCAGCGCCCGGCGCCAGCCTGCACCCGCGGAGCAGCGCGGAGGCCGCTGCGTTTCTTAACAAACGTCCCCTCATCACACTAACCGTAGAAGATTTTTAACCTTTTTGACTTACAACAAAATCAGAAAAATCGGAGTAACAAAAAGAAGAAAACGGAACACTCCTAATTGTACCTGCCTGAGACGTCCCCGCTAACATGTGGCTTAATCTTCTCAGACGCTTTTCCAGTCTGCTGGCATCTCGGGCCACCCATGGTGTTCCGTTTTATAACCTGTGTTATTCTTATCAATTCCTTATCACCAGGAGCATCTTTCTCTACAGGAGGGCTGTCGTGGATTTTGATGCCTGCCTCGCGTCCCTCTGTGGACTGTCCTGCAATGAATTGAACCTGTCACCCATTACTGGGTAATTAAATTGATGGTCGTTATGCAGATATCGCCAGGACCAACCTTCCGGCAAAATCTTTGTACACGCTCACGATCGTTTCCTTGAGTTCTGCCTCTAAAAGTGGGCACACACCACAGCCACCGTGCCAGCAGGCGTGTACTGTCACGCGGTCACGTTTAGGAAGGCGCACAGCGTGTCTGCGTCACTCAGCTGAAGGTCCGCAGGGTCAGACGGGTTTTCCACGAACGGTCCTTGCGGCCAGTTTCCTCTGGGCCTGTTCCTGGTGGGACGTTCCTACTGCCGACTGCACAAGCCAATTTCCGTCACAGATAAGATGGCAAACATAAAAATAAAAAATACAGGATGTCCAGTTAAATTCAGATGTCGGATACACAATGAAAATTTTTCTAGTGTAAGTATGTCCTAGGTATTGCCTGGGACATACTTATACTAAAAAGAATTTGTTGATTCTCTGAAATTACTTCGCATCCTGAATTTTGCCTGGCAACCCTAGTCATAGGAAACATCTGTTTTGAAACAAAAATGCAAAGCGCTTCTGAGTCCGTGACCAGAACCGTCCACGTGCGCGCTGCCCCCCAACACCCGGCGTGCCCGGCGAGGCTCTCTCCCGTGCAACGGCGGCCGTGTGGCTGGGCACAGACCGCACGCCAGGCCCTGTTCTCAGCGCTTCCCGCTGTGCGAGCTCCTCCGGTCCTCGCAAGAGCTCGAGGAAGCGGACTCCCCCACGGCCCTCTCTGTAGACGAGGAGGCTGTGAGTGGCCACCCGGGATCCCCCTGCCCTGGGCTCCCTGACCAGCTGCCGGCCCCCCTCGCCCGCTTCTCACACGGACCCCCAGGCCCAGCACCCTCCCAGCTCACGCGGCGGTTTCTCTGCTGCTCTCCTGTTAAAACTTTCCTATGTCCATCTCCGAAATTCTGTCATTTGGACTGTTCATCCATTCCTGGAACAGGAAAGGCTAGGTGGTCAGAGGGGCAGCATACATTATTGAAATATAAAAATATAAAATCACAGCAGTAGCTGACACTTAGGAGCACCTCCTGCATGCAAGCTACTGTGTAACACATTCTACACGAGTTATTTCACTTAAACATCATAAAAACCCTGTGAGGCAGATGCTATCAATAGCCCCATTTGCAGATGAGTAAACCGAGGCAATGAAAGACTAAGTCATGAAGCAAACCACAGACAGAGCTGGTGCCGCGTGCAGGTCAGCCCACCCCCAGCTCTGGTTTTTCCGCTCTGTCACGGTGGCTCACCCAGCCTGGCTGTCCCTGTTTTCTGACCCAAGCAAGTGGCTGGTCCCCAGGAGAATCTGGCTGCACACATTGCAGCCCGAAATGTTTCTTGGATGTCTGACCCGCCTGTCAGCCTTGGAGGACAGCCACGAACGAGCCTGGTGCCAGTGCTCCCTTCTCTCCCGAGTGTGAGGGCTGGCACAGGACGTGGTGGCTGTGACCACTGTCCTTGCTCGTGTCGTATCTCTGAGGGAGCAGTGGAGTCAGGAGGTCACCTGGTGCTCGGTGCTGGCCTAGTCTCAGAGAGATTAAGGCAGGAGAGGAGGACAGAGGGTGATGCCATCGGACGCTTTTGAGCTGGAGCGGTTTCTTCAATCCTGCTACAGTAGAGTGTCCCCTGGAAAGGAAGCGCAGCTTGGTCCGTCTGCGCTAGAGCTTTGCAAACGCCGAATGCCAGGGCTGTGCGTTTCATCAGCAGGGCAAGTGTTCTGTGACGATGTTCGGGGGTGTGGGCTGTATCTCTGGACCCGCTTTCTGCACCCTCTGCCCAAGGGGACCTCTCCTGTCTTCCATGTGGGCTTCCTGCTCTGAACTCTACTCTTAGGAAGCCTGAGGGCTCGGTCACAGGATCTTCAGGAAGAATGTGTGCGTCTGTACACGTGTGTGCAAGCATGCACCCGTGTTCAAGTGTGCACACGCGTGCTTATGTGTATCTGTGAGTGTGTGTGCGCATGTGCACATGTGTGCATGTGGGGTGTTCCGGAGTGTGTATTTTAGCTCTGCCCCTCCTGGGTGGTGGCAGAAGCCTTTGTCCTTCCTCAGCATTTCAGGCATCAGTGGCCGGCCCCTCCCGGTTCCCCTGAAGTACTGCAGTGAGATGTCTTCTTGGACTTTTCCACTGACATGGCAGGGCGCCGCGTCAGGGGAGGGGACGAAAAGGAGGGCAAGGTCTCCTGGAAGGGGATAGTTCTCACGTGGATTTCAAGACCATGTGGATTCAGCGACCACTTGCGTTGCTCCTTGGGAACAACTTATTGGAGATGAGGCTACAAAATCCAGTACATTTGGTTCCGTGATTGGTCCGTGATGGACTCTGTCCAAGGCCCTGGAATTATCACCAGTAATATTTTCAGCCTATTAAAAACGGCAACAGGCCAAGAGCAGATAGTTTTCTTGTCCCAAAATGCCCTAATGGTGCTTCCTGCAATGAGACAAAAAGAGCCCAGGATGGTGGGGGGGGCAGAAGGCTTGAGCTAGAACACTCCGTTCTACCCCTTCCTCCTCATGTGACATGGGCAAGTGATGGTGTGATGATCGTTGTGATCGCTGGTGTCATGCTAATCACCACGGTCACCTTCATCATCAGCATCATCACCATCACCACCATCATCATTGTCACCATCATCCCCATCATCATCGTCACATGCAGTGCTCGGCATGTAACCAGATGTGGGGATGCTCTCTCCTCCTTGCCCCTCCTCGGGGATAGGAAAAGATCTGAACACAGGTCCACATGCATCCTTCTAGAGGTCCCTCCTAGAAGCTTGAGAAGCTAGACCCAGGTATGTCTTTTTTGAAAGCATGAGTCTAAGGAAGTGAAACCATGGAGACATAGCCTCATCCTCAGGAGCTGAGTCAAGCCCCTCGTTGGCTGTAACCAACATATCCCCTCTAGCCCTGATGGATCAAAGCCCTCAGACATCATCGGAGAGCATCCTCACTGAATATGAGCCTGGACTGCCAGGTGACAGCAAGTGTAAAACTGCCACACAGTGAGGTGTGGGGAGAGAAGGAGGAAGGGAGGGACCCTCCAACTCAAAGTGAATCTGCAAACTGGAATGCCAATATCACTTACAAATATAGATGCAAAAATCTAATATGAAATGTTTAGAGTAAACTTATCAGTTTATAAAAATAATAATACTGCAATACGGAGTAGAGTTTATCCTTGGATGACCAGCACAGTTCAGGATCAAAAAGTTTATTCCTGTGAAACAATTACAGAGTAAAGGGGAAAATAGGACATTAAATGCAGAAAAGCGTTTATTAAAATTCAACATTAACTTATGATAAGAATCTCTTGGAAGACCCAGACTAGAAGGAACATTATATTTACTGAGTATATCCCAGCCAAATATTCCCAATGAAGTCCAGTGAATGGCATTGACAGTACTAGCCTATGCAATAAGATAAGCAAAAAAATAAAAAAAAAAGAGAGAGATTAGAGGTATTCCTTGTTCATGGATGAGCAGGTACAATGTACTCATTATGTCAATTTCTTTTAAATTAATTTCTAAATTCAGTGTAATTCTATCAAAATAGATAAATGGGATATACCAGAAACATGCCCCCAGATACTCTTGCTTCTTATAGGGGTGGTTACAGCCCCCTGTCCAGGTTTCATCCTCTCTCGCCTACTCACAGACTTTATTCCTGCAGCTATCATCCTTTTCTCCTTCATTACCAATTTTTATCTTTTAGTTGGACTTTTCTTATCAGCCTACAAACATCATAGGTGAGTAAGCCCCATGGAATTCAAGACTTATGATAGAGTTATAATAAATATTGCAGTGGCATATGGATAAACACTAGAGCAATGAAACAGAATTAAGCTCAGAAAGGGACCCATGGATTTCCCACTGCAACCTATCAAAGAGGCCAATGCAGTCCCAGGTGTCCTCTTCTCTTGCCACACTCACGTGCTGGGTGACCTCGTCCGGTCCAATGGCTTCAATCACCACCTGTGTGCTCAGGACACCCACGTTTGTGTCTGCAGCCCTAACTGCCTTCCTGAGCTCCTGGAACCTACTCATAACTGCCCACCAGACATCTCCATGCCAAAGAGCATGTCAAACTCAGTATTTTAGAAATGGAACTCTTGTCTCCGCTCTCCACTCCTGCCTTCAGAACTGCTTCTCCCAAAGACCCTATTTCAATAAAATGTCACCACCACTTTTAAATTGCTCCAGTAAAAAACTTTCTTCTCGTCCCCTCCCATCTGTGTACAGATTCATCCCGACCTTCAAGGCACATCTAGACCCCACACCCCCCTCCTACTGCGCTACACACAGCACATGCGTCCAAGCGGCCACTGTCACCTGTTGTCTAAACTGCAGCGAGCCTGCTTGCTGGCGTCCCTGTTGAATGGATGAGGTTGTATGAAAGAGTAACCGCTAACAGTTAGTGGCGAGATGGGGGAAGATGGGCCAGCCAGCTAAGAGGGCAGTTTGCTTTCCACGTGAAAAACACTGACATCAGACACCTACCTCACACTGTGTGAAAAACTTCCAGGGGCATTTAAGTTTCCATTGTGGAAAGCAAAACGTTCAAACTTTAAAAAGGAAATATACATCTTTGTGATCCCTGGTAGGGAAAGACGTTGCAAACAAGCCGCTAGAATATAAACCACGAAGGGCCGAGCACGGCGGCAGCTCACGGGTGGGTGAGGTTTGGCCTCCTCGCTCCCGGAGAGACAGGGCTGAGCAGGGTGTGGCTGATGGCAGTAGAGGATTAGGGCCCAGATCTCTGACACCATGACGGGTCCAGAAGGTTAGTATGTGGATGTGTTTACCCGAATCCTGGTGTTCTCAAATGAGAAGATTTTTGAGAACAAAGGGACTTAGGTAAAACCTACTTTGCAGGAGGCAATGCATGTATCCCTCCAAAGGGCTGAACACCTGTAAGAACCTTCAAGAACAGGTAACTTCAATGTGTGGACGGTATTTCCAAAAGGACGCTCCTGAGCTCACAGCCCCGAAGGGAGGATGCGCTGCTCATCGCGTCACAGAGTGGACAGAGAAGGGACTCACGTCCAGACACTCGGAGTGGAGTGAAGGAGCTTCTGGCAGGCATGTCCCCCGCCTGGACCCCCATGTACCAGCACAAGCCCCAGCCACGCAGAGATGCTGTCCCCAGGGGCTCAGTCATCTCTGTCCTCGCCTCTGTGATGTCAGAGGCGCCGGCGGACACAAGTGCTGCCGGCCGTGCTCGGGGACTGGGGCTCGGGCAGCTCAGCCCCCACCTGGCCTCAGTCGCGCTGTTTTCAGGTCTCTCAACCACCCTGGGAGGTAGGTTCAACATCTGAGGCTCGAATTCCTCGAGCAACGTTTGCAAGGCCACACGGCACATCCGTGATGCGTGTGGAAACCATACATGGCGTGCAAATCAGCAATTACACGATGAAGACTATAGCGGGCTCACGGAAATGTAAGGAGGCGCCCAAGGTCACTAGGAAACAAACAAATGCCAACTGAAGAATAATGTGATCATTTTTGCCCATCAAACCGGCACCGGCTTTTTAATTTTAACGCCGTATTTTATTTAGCAAGGGTGTGTTGGTAGGAGGAGAATATCGATCAGCTCACCCCTTTTGGGGGCCGCTTGCATGTTTATTTAGAAATGTTAACATTTTTATTTAAAGATATAGGTAACCTTTATTTAAATTATTACAAACTATTTATTTAGAAATGTACCTGGTGTTGGCTCTGGCCGTTCTGGCTTCACGAAGGTGCGTGAAGGTTCTGCTCTGTCTGCCTCCATCACCTGCGACATGCTGGGGCCAGGCCGCCCCTCTCGCCGATGTGATCCCTTGGGAACTTGGGAGGGAAGCAGCCGGCAGATTGGGTCGTTTTCCTGGCTCTGGACAGATGGAAAAAGCCACGTCCTTTATGTGGGTCGTAGCATCAGCCACAAATGAGAGGCTGGGCTGAGACCAGCCCCACCCCAGCTCTGCGAGTCCGAGTAGCCGGTTCTGAGGAATCCCCTTAAGTACACGTGAATCCACGATGAAGGGCTATTTCGCCAGTGACGGACAATCGCAGGAAGTGGATTTTTGATACCAGTGTTCTGTATTACCTGTGGGTGTGAATATTACCTTTTTCTTGTCAGCTGCACTGGGAAAAAATGAATGATCACCGGTCAATCTCTTATAATTGTAAGAGTGAGGCACAGCTTAATTGCTTTGGTTAAGTGTCCACGACTTTGCCCCTGCTCATAAATGCCATTACACGTCGGGACGGGGAGGGACCTGCCGATTTATGAAATGCTGATGGGTAGGGAGCCGGGGCCGTTTCTTCTGTGGGTTAACTCAGAGAGTTAAAACACCTGAATGGTTAAGCCCGATGTGAGGTGCATGCTCTTCCAGAAAGGTCAGTGGAAAAGGGTAATAGCAGGTTCCCACTCTGGTGATCGGGGAATTAGCGTGCAAGTGGGTTTAGCCATGCTAACTTAACACGTAGGTAATAATTACCACGAATAGAAGATATAGTGACACTCTCTAGCTGTTTTCCCTCCCCCCCTTTTTTGGGGGGGGCATAGAAGTGTTTTAGATATTTCTCTTTCATTGTCGTGAGCCCACAGTCAGAAATATTCCCTAGGTCGTTTGGTAATGGCCAAAAGACAACACGTTCATTCATTGCACCATATTTGCTAAGAGACTCCCCAAACTCTGAGACACATCAGTGAAAAGAAAAGCCCCTTTCCTTGGGGAGCGTACACATCACCAGCGTCACGCTGGGAGCGTACACGTCACCAGCGTACATGTCACCAGCTCTGCTGTGAAACCTGCTGCTGGGATCGGATCACAGCCCCTCCTGCTTCTGCGCTGCGCAGGTCTGGTCCACCTGCCCGGAGGCCGGGCCCGTGTTCCGGGACTCATTACGGGATCTGGAACCCCGAGTGTCCTGGGCACACAGCAGGTGTTTCAGAAACGTGTGTGTGGCATCACGGAAAGCGCCGGGCCAGACTGGGCCAACGTCGGTAGAGCAGGCTCACCCGACAGCTGACTCTTGTTCTTCCTCCTGAATTAGGATGGATGAGCTGTCACTCTGCCCTGGACACCAGCACTGTGACGTGTCCCAGTGGAGGGAGTCTGGGGTGATGGCAGCAAGGTGGCTGCAGCTGAGCGAGTTGCAGCTCATGGGGAGCAGAGGAGCCCTGGTGCAGCTCGTGGGGTGCTCAGTCACCCTGGTATCCCCAGAGCAGGAGACCTGGGTGCTGCCAACATTCACTCCCAGGAGCAGGGCTGTTCCCGTGGAGACGAAGGTGAGAAGCTGCCGGAAGATTGTCTGGGAACGGTCCCCAGCCTTCACACCCTGCAGGGGACGGAGGGAGGGCTGCCGTGGCCTGCGTGGGCTGCGGTCAGGAGCATGAGGACTATGCCCCGGGCTCGGGTGGCCGGTGTCGACAGCTCTATCCTGCTTTGTTCAAAAGATATGTCATTGCACTGGGCGCTAAGACGCAGCCGTTCACCACGGACGTTCTGATGACGCTTCCACGAGACGTTTTCGATGTTCTGCTCTGTCTAATCCTCGCAACCCTGAGATGTAGGTCACTGTCATTAACCCCATCCACAGAGGCACACACAGAAGCTCAAGAGCTTACAGCCTTGTCACAGATCACACGGATCGCCACACCCCCGGCAAAGCCAGGACTCCGAGGAGTCTTCCCCGAAATCCCTCGTGTTTTCCTGCCCGGGCGGGCTGCACGACCCCCTCCTGCCGTGACCAGGAATGTCCAGGGGCCTGCAGGGCGCGTGTGGTCTGGGAAACTCTCACCTACACAAACACAGGGCACAGGTGTGCCGGCCAAGCTGTGTTAGGTAGAGGTGTCTGCTGGGGACTGGAAATGGCGTGCAAGGCGGATCCAGCACGGAGACCCGAGGATCCGGCCGGGCCTTCCGGGGACTCTGAAAGAACCAGGGGTCTGAGCTAGAGCCCAGTCTGCGAGGAGCTCCTGACTCTTCCGTCAGTGTTTCTGTTTGTTTGCTTTGTTTTCAGATAAATCCGGAACACGAGCCCATTCTGTGATGAGTTGCCTCTTAGTTCTATAGATTGGGTGCAGAACATTCTGGTCGTTTCGAGTCTCCCATCTGGGTTGTCCAGACAGCCGGGGTTCCGCTGCGCGCTCACCGTGGTGGAGCGGGGAGCCTCTGTGTGCCAGGCCTGGTGCGGGGGGGGTGGCCGGGGAAGGAGCGCTGGGCCGGGGCCGCGACTCCTTCCCCGGATAACAGGGACGTGAGTCACAGGAGCGGAATGCGGGGTGACTCCACGCCAAGCGGGCAGCGGGCCCTGTCCCCGTGCAGGACTCGACTTGACGTGGAATCCGGGCACCGCTCTGGCAGCACCCAGCCGAGGGTTTATTTGCTTTCTGTTTGGGGGCAGGAAGGGCCTCAGTCCCGCAGCATCGTAAAGCATCATTTTAAGACAGGTGCAGGTGCCCCATCGGAGGACAGCTCCCCCACACAGCGGAAGGACTGCCCGGGCCCCCCCAGGGGGCCGTCCTCCCTCCTCACCGAAGCCCGTGCACCCGGTGCCCCCGTGAACTCCCTGCCCTGTGCTGCGGTTGTTCTTCCTTCGGTTTCCCCGTGGCCCTGGGGACAAACACCGGAACCTGCCGTGACTCATGGGCCGCGGGGGATGGGCCTGTGCTCCCACCACTGCTCTGCGGGGGGAGGAAGCACCCAGCGGGAAAGGCGAGGGGGCCGGGCCAGCAGCGGAGCTGGGACTGGGGGTCGAGTCTCCCGGTTGCCAGTTCAGTCTGTTCACGGCGGGTGCTCAGGCCCAGGTGTGACTTCAGCGTCAGGCTGGCGCGTTCGCTGTTCCGCGGCTGGGGCTGGGCTCTCCTCTATGCAGGCCGCACGTCCTCACCACTGTGCAGTGGCTGGGGACCCTTCCTGCCCGCCTTGTCTCCTCTCTGTGCCCCGACTCCCACCCGCGGCCCTCTCGAGAGCTTGGGACTGGGCAGGTCACCGTGACCCTCCATGCGGGGGATGGTTCCCGCCCCTCCTTCTCCAGAACTTGGGGGTCCCCAGGAGCTTTGCTAGAGCCTGGTGTGCAAACGACCCATAAATAGTTACACATTAAAATGGCAGTGGGAAGGGAAGAGTGCTGATACACTCGTGTTTATATAAACAGGGAACTCTGTGGAGACCTGGTGCCTTAAACTGGATGAATCCACTTCTCTCCGTGAATGTGTCGAGAGCCAGCGTGTGTGGGGATGGGGTGCCGGCTCTGGAACGGGGCTCTGGGGTTCCAGGCCCAGGCCCCACACGCTGGCAGGTGACCTTGGCCTCTTGGTCACCCTGGGCGTCCGTGTCCCCGTCCTAACGCCCACCTGGTTGCACTCTTGTGATGCTGAGTGGATTCACACACGTAAGTGCTTAGCACATGCCTCGGCCTGGGGGTTTGGAAGCCGAGGACAGTTTTGTGGCACTTCAGGCCAGCCTCAGAATCTCAGTGGGTCTCACGGAGAGAACAGGAGGTGCTGAGGACAGTGAGGGTGTCCAGAGCCCCGCCCTGCACCCTCCTCTCCCAGGGACGTTTATCGCCAAGGCCGAGGCACCTCCTGCCTGCAACCTGTGCTCCCTCCGCTGCCCGCAGCAGCCTTGTAGGTCTCTGACTTCCCACAGCCCGCGTCTCTGCGCGGGGAGGTGATAGCTGGCGCTCCCAGGGAGGCACGTGACGGTGACGTCACGCCCGCCGAGGACCACGCGGGTGGGGGCTCGCCAGGGCCTGCTCTTCAGCCGCTGCTCAGAGTGCTGCTGGTGTTGGTCTGGGGCAGTGTCTGGATGTGACCAGGCAGGTGTGTGCAGACAGTAGACGTGGCAGGGCCCATTCGGGTGACGCCGCGGCTGCCCTCGAGTCTGCGTGGCTGCCCTGCCTGGCCCGTCAGCCCCACAGGCTACACCCCGGCGGGTTCCGGGAGGGTGCTCGGTCCTCAAGATGTACTTTTACATCTTGAGATTGGGGGCTGCATCTTGCGGCGCATCCTTAGCGCAGAGCACGGTGTTTGATGGCTGTGTCCTGTGTTCATTGTGGTGACATAGCGTGGCACACCGCAGCGAGGTGTAACCACCGCCACTAACTATACCCAAAGCATTCTCATCACCTTCACCGCAAACCCCGTCCCCGTTAGACGCTCTGTGCCCTGCTCCCCCTCCGCCGGCCTCTGTGTCCCCGTTCTGTCCTCTGTCCTCCATCTCAGGTTTGTCAGCGGCTGTCTCTTGAGTGGACTTTTAAAACTACGGAATGTTTCAGACATGAAAGGCACAGCTAAGAATATAGTGAACACAGATCCCAGCGAAAGAAAGTAAACACTACGGACAGAGGTGAAGCACCAAGGCAGCCTGTTCTGAAAGCACATTTAACAGAGAAAGACAGACGGGCCTTCGCCACGCTCCCCATTAGCAGGTCGACGGATAACATGTGTTAAGTGATCGTCCACGCGAGACACTGTCCTAAGCCCATGTCTCGTTCAAACTCACGCAGCCCCACATGTAGATGCTGTTCATTGAACCCGTTTCACAGGTGGAGACGCCGAGTCTCACGGGATCGTGTGTCGGGGGCGGGACCTGCAGGCAGAGTTGCTGCGTGGCAGCCTGCGCTCCTGCAGGGAGCCTGCTCCGGCCCGAGCGCCCCGTCCTGTAGGTGACGTGTTCCCAGCCGCAGTCCCCGCAGCCTGCCCAAGCCCACGCTGTCCAATCCTCTCCAAATTGGGGGTTCCCAGGGTGTCCTCTATCTCCATCCTGTGGGAGCCACTCTCTCAAGGACAGGGCCCCGGGGCCTGGGGCAGCTTGCTCTGACCTCACCTCACCCACACAATAGGATGTCCCTTTTACTGTCACTGTCACCATTTCTGTAGACACGTGGGACTGGGGAGAAGATCTGGGCTCCTTCTCTGGGCCGCAACCTCCTGGTTTCCCCAGAGTGGCTTTCAGAGCCGTGCCCAGGAGCCAGCCACGAGAAAGGGCCACTGTCGGGCTGGTGCCCCCGGTAGCTGACCCTGGTGACGATTTGCTAAGGACATGCACACAGGCACCGAGGGACCAGGTGCGGCGGGTGGCAAGTGAGGCCCCAGCCCCATCCTGCGGGTGCCCCGAGTGTCCCACCCAGCTGTGGCCCCAGGCACCCTGGCAGGTCCCTGAGACCCCGGGCGAGGGTCTGCAGCAGCCGCACTGCTGAAGGGGAGGGGCCCAGAGGGAGGGAGGGCAGCCCAACTGAGTCAGCCACAGACCAGGAGGGGCCTCACGGGCCAACAGGCACACTGCTGTGGGTGTTTAGGGGAACACCTGGCTAGTGGTCAGATTAACCGGGTGATGGTTTGGTGGGGGAGGCCCGTCGGGGGCAGGTGCTGTGACCCTGGGGCTAAGCCAGGGCGGGGCTGGGGCTGGGCCCATGTGGTGCGGAGAAGCCATGTGCTGCAGATGTGACGTGGGGACAGCCTGGCGCAGGCTGGGTGTGAGGGCACGCGACAGGAAAGCACCAAGAGGAGCCCCTGGTTCCTGACGTGAGCCGCTGGGAGGTGGGAGACTCAGGCTGGGAAACAGGGTGCTGCAGCCCAGGCGGGCATGGGGGGCAGAGACGGCAGGCTCCAGCACGGGCTCCGGGTCCAGAGACGACGGACTGGGCATAGTCAACAGGCCAGCCCCTGGTGCTCAGGGCATGGCCAGGAAGAGAGACTTGGGTGGAAAATAAATTTAGGAGGGGGCAGGTGTTCGGGTGGAGACCGAAGCTGCAGATGGGGACTCCTGGGGAGGAGTCAGGGAGGAAGGAGGGAAGAGAGCCGGGCTGGAGGGATCCAGTGCCCACGCCAGACAGAGGACGGCTGGCAGGGCATGGAAGGGGCACCTGGGAGGGCAGGGAGAGGCCGGAGGAGGGCAGAGAAGGGAAGGGGGATTGCAGGGGGTGGGCAGGAGGGCAGGGAGAGGCTGGGGGAGGGCAGGGCAGGCGGGGGAGGCTGTGGGGAGCTGGGAGAGAGCACCTCCAAGGAAGAGTCTGCTTTGGATGACTGGGGCGCGATGTGGCCCCAGCGAGTGCAGTGGACCGGGGAGACCTCAGCTCCGCCGCCCTCCCTGCCCTGTCTCCGGGCATCCCGGCTGCCGGCGCTCTGCTCAGCCTGCGTTTCTTCTCCGACTGTTCACAGAAGCAGGAGCTGGGGCTGAGACCATCCCACCTGCACGGAGCAGCCATGGCAGGCTGGGAGGGGCCGCCGAGCCCAGGCGGGGCCGAGGGCGGCTGGAGGAGGTCAGCTTCCGTTTATCTGCAGAGCCACATGAGTCTTATCTGCACTCCAGGGAATGAAGATTGTTTCTGGAATAAATATTTGCTTCCAGGGCGGCTCTACGGCCCTCGGTCCCTGGCACGCACATGCCCCGCCCTGTGGGCCCTGCTGCGTGCCCAAGACTCCTTCCACCTGCGTGGGGGCATCTTGGTGGCTGCAGGTCGGCAGGACCTTCCTGAGGCCATGTGGGTGGCTGGGAGTGCAGCTAGGGAAAACCAGGTTTTAGATCACCTTCTTCTCGTGTGGACATTTACAGCCAATTTCCCCCGTTAGAGCACAAGCTCCTAGAGTTTTGGTTTGCTCAAGAATCTCATAGGGGAAGGTCTTAAAATGCAGACCTCTGGAGTCCCATCCAGATGCTGTGGTTTGGTGGGTCTCGTGCAGCTGGGGAATTGGCCCATTTTACAAGGGCCCCGTGGCACCGACACATGGGGCCCCGAACCCCACTCTGAGACATCCTCTCCTGGAAGCAGGAACCTGGCTGCATTAACCTCTGCTTCTCCCCATCCGCCCTGCTCTGTAGCATGACCATTACCACAGATGACAGCTAGGGTCTGACCAGCAGGCCATCCTGAGTGCCCATGGCGGGAGAATAGCCTGGGCACGTCTCATGGGGCCACGCGAGAGCTGAGAGCTCACGGCGCTGGGCAGGCACGTAGAGACCAGCAGGTGCTCGAAGCCGGGATCGAGCTGCTGTCCCTCAGGAAGCCGAGGTGGCACAGGCTGCTGGGGGAATGTCCTCAGCGCCCCTTCTTCCTGTGCCTGGAGCCGGCAGACCGAGGGTCTGCACGGTGGCTGAGGGGGACAGGCCAGGTGCAGGGCGGTGGAGGTGAGGTTCCCACATGCCCGCTGTGCCTCTGGCTCTTGCAGGTACCAGATGAGCATCGTATGTGGTGTCTTGACGCTTCCCTCACCAACACCGCGGCACGAGCGTGGTGGCACTCCCACGGTGGGGACGGCGCGGGTGCGGAGGGGAGGGGTCTGAACCCGGGCAGCATTTCGACATCAGAGCACACCCTCTCACACTCGGCAAGGCCCGTGTGGCTTGATTGGCTTGCACGGCGCGCCCGCTCGGTAGCACTGGCAGGTGAGGATGTAGGAAGACTCAAGGCCTGCGGACAGCTGGCACAGCGTGGGAGGATCCTCCGTCTCCTCAACAGCGTCCTGCTCTGACGTGCAAACAGAGAAAGAGATGCTCCTGCCCTCGGCCCCCCGCGTGCCCCGGAGGCAGAGGGAGATCGGAGCTCAGCCCTCCTGTAGCCGCGCACTCGCTGTGTGCCGCAGAGGCCCCGGCAAACGCTCTCTCTCGGGCGGAGGTCCCAGCGGCCAGGTTGGGTCTGTGTGTGCCCTGCCCGCTTTGGAGAGACACTGCTTCCTTGGGATCCCTGAGTGGACATCCGCCCTTTGCCCCAAATGCAGTGATGTCCACTGTCTTCTAGTTTTATTTGGTGGGTTGTTTTGTTTTTGTTTTTTGGGACAAGATCTCATTCTGTTGCCCAGGCTCGAGTGCCGTGGCATCAACCTAGCGCAGCGTAGTATGGTACAGCACCGCACAGCACAGCATAGTGTAGTATGGTATAGCACCGCACAGCATCGCAGAGTATGATGTAGCTAGTGCAGCGTGGCACAGGCCCTGCTTTCAGGGTAGGTGGCTGTTATGTTTAAGTCAAAACCTGGCTCCCGGGTGTGGCCAGTGCATCTTCCAACACAAATGCTGATTTGCACGTATGTGACACTTAGGCTCAGAAAGGGAAAAGACTGAGGAACTTTCTAGGACAGGAGCAGTTTCCCCAGTCAAGGGAAGGCGGCCGGTTAATAGGCCCTTAGTCATGGCATTCCCGGAGCATGCGAACACTGCTATCTCTTCTGGAGTAATTGGGCGGAATCCTGACAGCACAGACACCCTTCCTGTCATTATGGGCGTGGGCCCCTCTCAGGCCCCAGCACGCGCACACTCGCACCTGCAGGTGGGCTGGGGCACAGAGACCCCCGGCCCTGAGTGAGGCCACGGTCTCTCTGGGGCTGACCCTGGTAGGGACAGCCCTCGGTGTTTCTCCGCAGTGACCTGACGGTGAGAGGTTCACACTGCTCCTCCCTGGGGGGATCCCCTCTCTTCCCACCCCAACCACACACCGCCAGGCCCCTCCCTGCCACGACCCCGTCCCGCACACTGGGACACCCCGTGAACCAGCGCTGTGACGTCCCTGGGACTGCTGAGTGACTTCCCTCCTTCTTCCCGTTCCATGGAAGGAAACACATAAAGTATTTTGACTAATATGCAGACAACCATTTCCAGAAAAGAAGGAGCCTATTTTGATAGACAAATAAAGTCACTGGCAGAGGTTCACCAATCGGATGTGTGAACTTTAATTTCTAGGGTACATGGGACCCCATAGCTGGGAAGAGGGTTAGGAGTGCAAAGTCATGTTTGCATGTCAGAAAGGGGTCACCAACCAGCACCATGGAGCGATCACGTGCCTGTGTGCATGTGTGTGTGCACACGTGTGTGTGCGCGCGTGTGTGCACGTGTGTGTGCATGTGTGTGTACGTGTGTGTGTGCATGTGTGTGTGCACGTGTGTGTGTGTGTGTGTGTGTGTGTGTGTTAGAATCCTTCTCTGAGCTGGCTCGGACAAAATGAAGTCCAGTTTCTGCAGCTGCTCACGCCGGCCCCGTGATGTCTGTTCTACATTTTTATTTTCCGTCTCTCTCCTCTTTTCCCTTGTGGGAATTTTCAGTGTCTTGACTGGTCTGACCACACTGGATACTGCGTGACATCAAGGTCTGTCCCAAGTCTGGTTTGTAACACGCGAGTTTAAGTAGGACGGTGTCTGTGGCTTAATGGGTTTGAGTGAGCTTTGCTGTGTGCCTCGAGGTCAGCAGAGCTACGATGGCAGCAGGCAGCTGGTGACTTCCCGACGGCCTGTGCCACTCTGGTGCCCACTCACGGGCGTGCTGTGTGACCGGCGGCACCACCCCTGCACTCGGGCGCCGAATTGCAATGGAGCTCTCGCTCAGAGAGGGAGAGCCCAGCTTCCCAGGATGGAGTCCTCCAGACAAAGTCCTTACTGCCGTCCCTCTGTAAGCATCCAAGCTCCAGGACATCTCAGGTCTGCAAGGGGCTGTCACATGTCACGTGGCCGATGGGGACTCGCTCGTCTGGACGTTGAGTGGGAGCAGGGGGCAGGTGGGTCTGTGCCTCGCAAAGGGAGGAGGACAGAGACCCGAGGAGACAGCACCGGCAGGGAGGGGAGCTGGTGGGCAGGAGAGAGAATAATCGTGTGAGGGAAGGTCCAGACTGGGCCCCGGAGCACCGTGTGCCTGGAACCGTGTGGGGACAGAGCTGGGTGGCTGCCCCGGGTCGGGCTTTGAGGCAGCCCCGAGAGGAGGTTGCTGGGAGCCTCAGACACAGGAGCAGGACTTGGACCTTGACCAGGGCCTGTGAGGGGCTAGAGCTCAGCCCAGAGCAGGCGGGGGGCAGGCTGGACACACCATCGAGGCTGGTGTCCCGGCTTGTCCCCAGCAACATCCGGGCTGGGACATTTCGGGAGAGCCCTGCTACCGAGGAGGACGGCCTCTGGTCGCAGCAAGCCCCGGGGAGGGCTCCGGGGTCTCTCCGACGTGCTCCGCGGCAACTGGAAGGAGTTGAGAAAGCACTGTGCCGGCCGTGTGACTTCACCCCCCTGCTATTTGCTAATTGGGCTATGGGAAGTGCCAGGCTACAGCGCGGGAGGGGCGGGGCGTGGTTGCCAGGGTCTCTGTGAAGCAGCTCCAGCGGCAGGCGGGGTTCACCTGCTGCTCGGTGTCGGATGGTCTGATCTCGCAGGCTGCCGGGCGACCCCTGCCCTTCAGGAAGGTGTTCATCTAGGAACTGTCATAAGTGCCTCTCACTTGTTCAAATAGGAACCACGGGCCGTTTAGGAGGTGTGCAGAGCCAAGCTGACCTTCAAAAGCAGTTGGGGCTGGGGGCCTCAGTCTCCCCCTCCCTGGTCCTGTCCCTCTCCAGGCAGGGCTGCTTCCTTCGCCTCACCCACACAGGGCTCGGGGGACTTTCCCTTCCTCTCCCCCGTCAACACTTATTCTCAAGAAAAGATGGGTATCAGTCGCTTACATGCTAGTGTGAATAAGCTCCAGCCAACACTTCCTCTGATTCATCCGGTAAATATGAACCAGGGGCTACTCAGTTCCAGGTGCTGGGATGTGGAAACCCCACTTCTGCTCTGTGAGTTCTGGGACCAGCACAGATGGGAAGGGACACAATGGTCAGTGCAGTGTCATTCCCAGGGTATTTTTGGAGCAGGGGTGCGATTTACTGGGTGATTTCTGGAGAAGGTGCTGGCTAGGCTGAGGCTTCCAGGATGAGGGAGAGGAGAGGGGAGGACACGGGCATGGTCAGGCATCAGCGCTGCACGCCAACTCACACCCGAGACTAAGTGCACGGAGTGTTCTGGAAGCTACAGGTTCGGGGTTGCTGGGCAGTGTGGGGGGACAGGCTGGAGCTAGTAGCTAACGGCTCGGCATGTGGGAGCTTGGAGGAGCTCGACGTAGTCCTTCCGACTTTTTGTGGTTTAAGCCAAATGGAATTGCCCAAGTTCAGCCATTTTGGGCCATCACGAATGTCAGCTTTGGGTGACAGAAAGGGTGTCTGGGGTCCTTGCAGAGGGCAGGCGAGAGGAGCACATCCTAGGACGAGCTGGGAGCCTGCGGGGTGGCCCAGCGCAGAGGCGACCCGGCCCAGGTGTGAGGCTGGGAGGAGGGAGGGTCAAGACACACTGAGGACGTGAAACCAGCAGGGCTGGCAGGTGGGGAGCAGGGGTGGGTACAGAAGGAGGCGCAAGGGAGGGTGGTTGGTGTCCAGGCCTCCAGCCAGGCGGACAGTGCGTGTCCAGCCAGGGTCAGGGACCCAGGGACAGGCTGGCGGGCAGAGGCTTAGGGAGGCTGTGAGGAGCTCACTCTGGATGAATTTAGGGGTATTTAGGCAGCAGCGTATGATCCTGTGTGCAACAGGGGCTCTTGGAGCTGGACGAACCTGTGTCCTAGGGTTCATTATGTTCCCAGAGCCTGCAGGTCACACTGCCCAGGGCGGGGTGTGTGCGGGTCACGCTGGCGTGGGCAGGCCACTTGGAGTTGCTTGTCCTGCCTGTCGAGGCTGGGAGGGGCCGAGGTCCGCAGATGTACTCACTGCCCTGGGGACAGCTCCCAGTGACCAGCCAGCCTGGGCTCCCACGCCCGGGGGCTCTGGCTGGACCTCAGGACGGTTCAGCGGGGCCATAGTCTGATTAACCCAGGTGTCTGTAAACGTGGCCGACGCAGGAAGTCACGCGTACATCACGGTTGTTAAAAAAATTAAAAATACGTTTCCGTTTCCCCTTTCCTCCCAACACAGAAATATGTGCACCCTACCTGAGCTGCACAGTTTATAGGGTCACCTGGGCCTTGGGTGATTCTCAAGTCGGCGCTTGTGAGTCAGACCCCGGCCGAGCGGTCAGCGCCAGCAGCGCCGTGCTGGGCCGGGCTCTGGGGCTGGCGCTGAAATTACTTTTGCTTTTGTTCCCTGAGCCTGTCCTGAGGAGGTCAGAGCCTTTATTTGCTGCTTCGTGAGCACAGGAGGGAGGGGTGCGCTGACCCGGGGGTGACACGTCTCCCCAGCGGCCTGGCAGGGCCGTGCTCACCTGTCCACTCCCCCAGGGAGCTGCGAGGACATACCGAGCTACTTGTGTGACTGCCCCGGGTCATCCTACTGGACGTCACCTGCTCTGTGCCGAGGTTCTCCTCCCCCCGCCGCACCCCTCGGCCTCTGTCACCCCTCCCTGTCCCTTGGGTTAGGGTCAGGGCCATGCAGGTGAGGTTGGGGAGCAGACGCAGTGTGCAAGGGGAGGCTGCCGGGACCACGCAGGCGCTGCCCGCAAGGCCTCCGCTTGGCCGGGGCAGGGGCAGGGGCAGGGTCGGGGTGGGGGTTTCAAAACGTTTAGGACCTGGATCTCCAGATGTCCTTGCTGGCTCTTGGGACGTGTCGGTCTCAGCCACTGACTCCTTCTGACTTTCTGAGCCCGGCCAGGGAGCCTGACCCGGGGCTGCGCGGGGTCTCCTGAGGGCGCTGGCGGGCGACCCGGCTACACGGACCGGCACTTCCTCCTCTGCGGAGACCGGGGTGCGATGTCTCAGAGCCACTCCGCCCGTGACAATTTGGCCACTCGTGAGGAGTTACTCATGCCTTTGCGCTGACTGACTTGCAATGTAATTGCTCCTAGTTCACTCCCAAGACCGGTGTCACGACGGGTCAGAGTCGTTTGCCATCTCCCTGTAATTAGCCCCCTCGGCGTCCCGTGAAGCTGCGCCAGGCAGGCTGCAGAGCTGCAGGCAAACGCGGCCCTTCGCCTTCCGCTCACCGCGGGGCCGGCTGCACCGCCAGTCTTCCCAGCGGGGTTTGCCTTGGAGAACCTGTCATTTTGGTCCCAGTGGTCCTGGCCTTGGGCTGGGATCTAAACGAGCCCACTTTGACGTGAGCTGACAACAACGCGACTATTAAGGCTCTGACGGCCTGAAACGTGATTTCTTAAAAAGGAGAATTAAACACCGTTTAGCAGTTATTTAGACTTTACGTCCAGTAACGAAAGGAGAGCAGGGAAGAAAAACTCCCTTCTGCTTAGATGCAGTAGTTGTGTTGCGTTTTTAAAATAATCTTTTGCAGAATAAACTTAACCAAGGAGGTGAAAGACTTGTAAAAAGAATGTTAAAGCTACATTGAAAACTAGAAAATGTTGCTGAAAGCTCTTGAAGAAGACACCCATGCATGAGAAGACACCCTGTGCTCGCGGGTTGGAGGACAGTATTGTGAAGATGTCAGCATTGTCCAACGCGATCTACAGATGCAAAGAAATCTCTGTCCAAACCCCAACATTCGTTTGCAGACATGGAGAAAATCCATCCTAAAATTAATGTGGGATCTCAAGAGACTCCTTTTAGCCAAACAGTCTTGTAAAAGAGGTGCTGGAGGTTTCACGGTTCCTGATTTCAAACATATAATAAAACCACAGTAATCAACTTCGTGACAGTGTGATGCCGTCACAAAGACAGACACAGAACAATGGAACGGGTCAGAGAGCCCAGAAACAAGTCCTCGGGTCCAGGGTCAAGTGATCTTTGACGAAGGTGCCAAGACCACCCCGTGGGGAAAGAACAGGCTCTTCCGCAAATGGTGCTGAGGAAACTGGATATCCGCTTGCAAAGCAAAGAGGTTCTACCCTTATCCCATGCCCTATACACAAATTAACCCGAAATGGATTAAAGATCTTTTTGTACCTACAAGTATAAAACTCCTGGACGAAAATGTAGGGGGAAAGCTGCATGAGCTGCAGAAGGCTGAGATCAGAAAATGTCACAGTTGAGTTCCTGGCCACCGAAAAGATCATCCCAACTAACATGAGCCTCACACCTATGGAAAGGCATTTTCTCTTTAAGTATCGTATTTGAGAACTACTCAGAAATAACTATAAAATGACAAAATATGAATAAACTGCTAAATCGAACAGAAGACAATTCCCAAGGGGTCTGATTCTGACACCACGTAGACAGTAAATGACTAAAAATTCTAAATGAGCGCAGAAAACGTCTGTCGTGTCAACTGCATTAATTCGCGCAGTCTAATATATATACTTAATTAAAATAAGTATAGCGAAGCCATCTGTCCAGCAGGCTTCTCCGCGAAACTTTAATTAGTTCTCTTGGTCATATTATGTAGCAGAGGGAAAGGTCTTAGACTCCATTTCTTCCTAGCAGATTTGGAAGTCGGGAAAGTGATACAAAAATATTTCTTTTGGTGACATCTGGGAAGAGAAAGGAATGTGCGCTGTGTTTTCTTGTTGGGGTCTCTGCAGCCAACTCAGAGGAGAAACTGAGCACCAGGCTCTCCCGGCGCACAGCCGGCACGAGAGCTCGAGTGACCTTCCGCTCAGATCGTATCGGGTGGCTATATTTAAGGAACATCATTTCTTTTTTAGAAAACCTTGATTGTGATAAAAACACGTAACATAAAATTTACTGTCTTAGCTGTTTTTAAATGTACAATTCAGTAAAGTCTATTCACATTGATGTACAACAGATCTCCTGATCTTCGTCTTGCAAAACCCTAACTCTATACCCACCGAGTAACAACCCCCTGTTCTCCCCGCTCCCGGCCCCTGGCGACCACTGCTCTCCTTTCCATCTCTATAAATTTGACGACTCCAGGCACCGCGTGTACGTGGAATCATAAGGCATTTGTCCTTTGGTGACTGGCTTATTTCACGCAGCACACTGTCCTCAGGGTTCATGCGCACTGAAGCGTGTGTCAGAACTTCCTTGCTTTTTAGGACTGAATAATTGTATGTGTGTTTTTGCGTGTCTGTGACATCTTCTTTACCCGTCGTCTGTGGATGGACACTTGGGTTGTTTCCGCCTCCTGGCTACTGTGAAGGATGCTGCCGTGAAGACGGCTGTGCAAATCCTCCTTGCAATTCGCTTTCAGTTCTTGTGGATGCTTGCCCAGAACTGCGATTGCTGGATCATACGGTAATTCCATTTTTTAATTTTTTTGAGAAGTGCAACACTATTTCTTTTATGGTAGATTTTCAATCACGTGATAATAGCCTGTGTCATAGCAGCCCCTCTGAGAATGGCCTTTCCCTCCAAAGCAGCTTCTCTAAAGCCACTGAAGCAGGAGCCACGCCCAGCTCTGCGTATTCTGAAGTACGAGGCAGGTAAAGTGGCGTAAACGACGAGATGCCCCCCCTCCTCCTCCGCCGTGGCTACCTGCTGAGCACCTGCTCCGACAGGTGAGAAAGGTGAACTGTAGACAAGTACACGGTGTATTGTTATGGCCATCGAAGTCCTGTGTGTTTCCCCTGCACACATTTTTGGACAGGAAAGATTCTGCCTGGGCCCGGCCGGCGTGGGGTGAGGCCCGTCGCGGCGGTTCTGGGGCCAGGCTGTGGCTGGGGAGAACCCTGACGGAGGTTCCCCCACTGACCCTGACCCGCAAGCTGTTTTCAGAGAGGCTTCCTGATGTTGGAGAGCTCAGCGCGGCCCAAAGCCTGAGCCCTTAGAGCCTTTCTGGCGGGAGGGCCTGGAGAGAGCGTGGTGACGACCCTCACCTGCCCGCGTCCCACGTCCGCTCTTCTCTCCCCAAACTCGCGGGATGTTCCGCTGCATTGCTCACTGGCCAACAGTTCTGTTTGTTTGTTTGTAACTCCTCCACGGGATTGGCTCCTCAGGAAACAGAAGTGGTCACTGGGGACAAATCCATCCCCCCAGGTGACACTGGGCTTGGGGGCAGCAGCCAGGCGCAGGTACCCCGGGGACCCCAGGACTGAGGCAGCACATGCCAGGAAGTGACGTCAGACAGGTGATGAAAACACACAGGAGCCCTAGCGAGAGGCTTCCAGTCTCCAGGGCAGTCCGATACGCAGCTAGGTGACAGGGCAGGTGCCTGGTGCCGCGTGGGGGTCATCTGCAGAGTCTCATGTCCTATTAGCAGAATGCTGCTTCCGGATGCTGCCAAGAGACTGGCTGAGGTGTCTCTTGTTAGGCTGGGGCAGGGAGAGGCTCAACAGGCACTGTGGAGTCAACAGCCTCAGAAGGAAGTCAGCACACCTAGGAGGGACACAAATCCTGTGGGAGGGACACAGAAGGGTTTGGACTCTCTAAAGACCTGGCCTAACCCTTTATGTCAAACTCCCCTACTCTGAAAAAAAGATAAGACTAGGGAGCCAGACTCTGTGACCCCCAACCCAGGCTTGGCTGCAGCTGGCAGCCAAGTGCCCAGCAGGTGGGGCGGTACAGGCAGACGCTAGTCGCATGCCTGTCCACCCTACAGCTCTGCTTGGATGTCCACCCTGAGGTCTGTCAACTGCTAGACAATGGTTTCCATGGTTTGTCTCCTAAAGTTCTATTTTATGGCAAAGTACATTTATCCGTTCCAAGTATTTATGGAGTGCTGGGGCTTCAGCCTGCCCTGGGACTGCCACGTGGGTCAGGTCAGTCCCAGCCCTCACGTAGCCCAGAGTCCTGTGGAAGGGGACCTGTTAGCGTATGTACACTGCAAGGAGATTCCTGCGGTGGGAGAGTGTCTGTCATGCGCTGGGCCACTGGGGCCTCCCAAGGCGGTCTGCAGGGGTCTGGGAGGACCAGGACGAGTTTTCCAGGAATGTGGGGATGGTGGGAGGGTTGTGTCGGGGCAGGGGTCTGGATCATGAGTGGGATGTCTGTCACACTGAGGAGCTGGGTCCCTGTCCTTTGCTCACCAGGAGCCAGAGCATCTACACAAGGGAGTAATTTAGAAAAATTACAAAATGGCTTGTTGGAAGCCCAACGGAATACCCACAATGGGAATTTCATGCTTCTATCAGCTCTGGGCCTCTAGTCACAGGGGAGAAGGCCCTGCTCAGGTCTTTTAGAGGGAAGGAGGAGACCCTGGAGGAGCTAAGCCTAGAGAAGCTGGCCCTGGAAGAGGAGCTGGTCCTGGAGGAGCTGACCTTGGAGGAGCTGAGCCTGGGGAAGAAGCTGATCATAGAGAAGGAGCTGACCCTGGAGGAGGAGCTGAGCCTAGAGGAGCTGACTGGAGGAGGAGCTGAGCCTAGAGGAGAAGCTGGCCCTGGAGGACCTGACCCTAGAGGAGGAGCTGGCCCTAGAGGAACTGATCCTGAAGGAGGAGCTGGCCCTGGGAGAGCTGGCCCTGGAGGAGAAGCTGGCCCTAGAGGAACTGACCCTGGAGGAGGAGCTGGCCCTGGAGGAGCTGTTCCTGGAGGAGAAGCTGGCCCTAGAGGAACTGACCCTGGAGGAGAAGCTGGCACTAGAGGAACTGACCCTGAAGGAGGAGCTGGCCCTGGAGGAGCTGGCCCTGGAGGAGAAGCTGGCCCTAGAGGAACTGACCCTGGAGGAGGAGCTGACCCTGGAGGAGCTGGCCCTGGAGGAGAAGCTGGCTCTAGAGGAACTGACCCTGGAGGAGAAGCTGGCCCTGGAGGAGCTGATCCTGGAGGAGCTGATGCTGGAGAAGCTGGTCCTGGAAGAGAAGCTTGTTGAGGGGATGACAGAGGAGCAGCAGGGACACAGGTGTAGAGATGTTAGGCACTGGAGGAGGGGTGGGTGCCCCCAGCCCAGCCACAGCCTTTCCTCATGGAGCCTCCCCCGAGGGCGAGTCGCTGACGTGGCCTTTCCCATACACAGCGGGGACAGTGGCTGTGGATCTGCGCTCAGAGCTGGAGCAGGATTTGGAGATGACGACAGACAGGGAAGGAGGAGGCAAGCACCTGCTGTGACACACAGGCTCTGCTGGGGTCCCATTTATTGTCCCAAAGAGCCCTAGGGTCAGTATGTGACTCCCCAGGGAGGCGGGGGGCTGGGGACACACTGTGCCTGCCATGCCCGCCCTGGGCCACCTGCTGCCACCACCTGTTCCAGGTTTAAGGAAGGGGCAGTGCACCACATCCCAGCGATGGGCTCATTCACTTTAGCACTTTTCTCTATTATTAAAAAAATCTCTTAGGCTTTAAATGGATTAGATAGTTCTGGAAGGTCATGTGCTTCTCTGAATCAAGTAGAGACATTATTTATGACTATCAATAATTATTTTCTTATTAATGTAATTAAAGATCTCATTCTTTCCCATCTAGTAGCCTAGAAGAAATACATCTTCCAATTATCTCCACTTTCAGGTTCTTTTTTTTTTTTTTTCAAAATATCTCTAATTATCACTCTTGCTACAAGTATAATCAACTTGCATAAATTAGATTCTATTCTTAGCCTTGAGTTAGCTATCCCTCATCTGTTTTCTGGCACTCTGTATGTTATGGTGACAAATTCTAAGCTAACACATCTATTCCACACACAACCCAAATTGAAAGGCCCGAACTAAAATAATATATTTACATAGAATTTGACGCAGAGCAGTCTAAACACACAGAGGCACAAAGATGAATTACTCCACCGCAGAACCCAGGCCCCTCCCCGCCAGTCTGGGATCCTCTGGACCCCTCTGCATCTCTCTGTCCTTGCAGGCCTGGCAGTCATGTGTTTGAGGGCCTGGGGTTTGCATGTTCATCAGTTCATTTGACAGGTGCCGGCTCCTCTTGCTCGGGGCTCTGTGCCAGGGTCCTGGGGTAAGAGGGGCCTGGCCTCTTCTCAACAGGGTACTGTCAGTGTCTCCACCCGCACAAGTGGGCTCATACAGGAAACTGAGGCCTGAGGCTGTGGGATAGAGGGCCAGGGGCGGGGCTTGCGGAGCAGTCTGGGAGCAGGGCTGGAGGGTGGGGAGGGCACCCACCTGTGCCGCTGTCCCTCCTCACTGTGAAACCACCGGGAACCACTCAGGGCTGTTTGCAGCACTGGCCTGGTGGAGCTTCTCCTTCAGGAACAGCTCCTCCAGGGCCAGCTTCTCCTTCAGCATATTTGATTCAACCGTGGAACATTGGAACCAAAGGGAACCCCCCGTCAGTCAGCCCTGGGCTCTCAGTGTCCCCTAGAGCGGGTTTGCAGAGCTCTGCTGCTGGGACAAATGTGGCTGGGGTGGCTCCTGTCTCATTGCTGATAAAGTCAGCCTTATAGACCGCTGGGGTATGTCTTCCTGCTGGTCCCCCTTGGGCTCACCGCCCACTCTGCTTTCCTCCTCCACCTGTGTACAGCTTTGCGCCTGCCTCGGGGCCCGGCCTTGGCCTGTCTTCCTAGATTGTCGGTTAACATCCCTGGGGACCGTTAGGTCCTTGAGGGTAAGAACAGGCCCTACTGAAGTTGTGTCCTCAAAACCTATTCCTGCACAGAGCAGGAACCAAGTATTTGTTTTAAATAATTCTCAGACATTTTTGCAGGAGACTTAATTCACGTCTATGTAGCTACAAAAGGCCTCTCCAGCTTATCATGGGAGGCCGATCTTAACACAACACCGTGTCCAGCAAAACTCAGACACAGCTCAAGAATCAGAGAAGAGCAATTTTCATCTATGTTTCTTGTACCGAAGTTCCCTGGAGGGCAGAGCACCGTCACATAAGCCCTGGGAAGACTAGTGGGAAGGCTGAGCAGCCAGGGGTGGATCCAGGCTCCCTAGGTACAGATCCAGGCTCCCTATGTATG
Source organism: Lepilemur ruficaudatus (assembly GCA_963574885.1). Lineage (NCBI taxonomy): Eukaryota > Metazoa > Chordata > Mammalia > Primates > Lepilemuridae > Lepilemur > Lepilemur ruficaudatus. The sequence goes on from CAUYRT010019835.1 coordinate 47,071, forward strand.
GATCCAGGCTCCCTGGGTAGATCCAGGCTCCTTGTATATGGATCCAGCCTCCCTGGGTACAGATCCAGGCTCAATTACTTTTTGTCTGAGCTTCTGGAGTGTTAAATCTCTCCTTCAATTTCTATATATGTGGAAAATGGGGCTTATGTGAGGAGTGGCTGCATCGTGTTACTAGGGTTAAATTGAGAACATGCAAAGCCCCAGGCCAGGGCGTGGAGCTCTAGGCGGATGGTGGCCGCTTCCCGAGCCCTCACCCTCTGCCCTGGAGCGGCCACTCTCGGCCCCCTCCTCCTCCCGCTGTCCATGCCGAGCAGGTGGTCCCTCTTGGCTTCCGTCTTCCTCCTCTCTCCTTCCTCCCATGTTTGCTCAGAGTCTCACTAAGTCCCTGAGCAGCAGAGAGCCCTTTCTTGGAAGGGCAGGGAGGGAGAAGGCGAGAGGCGTAGAATTTCGTACCTTTCCCCTCACACTCGCATGGCAGAGACCTCTCCTCCGTTAGCAAGCAAACGCTGCTGTCACGGCCTCCCCGAGAGCTGGGGAGAGGAATGACCCCTCAGACAGAGGCTCCGTGTCTTTTGGTTGTTTTTCTCAGGCCCTGCTTGAGGAGTCTGTTCAATAAATATCACCAAATAGCCTTTGCATGGGAACCCGTCACAGAGTCCTACTTGAATTTAGCTCCAGGAGAAAGTTGTGTGTCTTTTGCTTTTGGTGGTTGTTCTTTAGACAAGTTGAGAAGTTTTTTGTTTTTGTCAGGAAATGAAAATTAGGTCCCCAGACAACTTTCCTCTTCTGCCTCAGCTGTCAGGAAACCCTGTGCCCTGCAACACAGGGTCCCCACTTCCGTGTGAGGCCGCCGTCTGGAGGTCTCCCTCACGCCCTAGCGGGGTCCCGGGAGCACAGGGTCTGGGTGACACTGTAGACCCACCTTCTTCTCTCCCTGGAAGACATTTGCTTTAAGGCCTCACTCCGCATTCTAATCTCAAAACTATACACCTTTCTTCTAACATTTATCAGGCTCAACAGAACTGGACAATCCTTTGTAAACACGAAACTGGCTTAGTGCATTTCGGCTTTACAATGCAGCACTTAACGAAATGGTAAGATCCGGGGCTTAGACATTTAAATCCTATGCAAATAATTATGGCGAATGGATGAATCAGAAAAATGTGCTTTGAATTGGGCTGGCCTCTCCTTTCAATATCGCCTTTTATTTGAAAACAGGCAAACAGAAAAGGAATTACATCTATTTGCTTTTTCTGCTGGATATTTTAATGGTTTGCTCTGTCTGAGAAAACCTGATATTTAGCTAAAGTTGACAGAAACCACAAGTGGACATGTCAAAACAAGCTGGAGAAAGTTACTTTTGATGTGTTTTATTGAGATATCCGAGGTACTTTCCAATTATTTTATGCCAAGAAAGGTAGTTCTTACCAAAAAAAAAATGATTCCTTTTGAAAACCACAAGTGTAACTTGTCAAAGCTTAAATATCACCAGATCTATCACCCAGGCAAGTTCTAAGGCGGTTGCGCTGCTCCTGGCAGCGGCAGGAAGGCGGATGCGACGGGGTTGAGCGTGCGTGGCGTGGGCAGCCGCTTCTCGCGGTCCTCTGCGCTCAGAGCGGGCGCGGGGACGGGTCGGGCCTCAGCGTCTCCGGAGGAACGCGCAGCTCCTGGGGGCAGAAGCAGAGCTGTTTTTAGGTTCCCAGCTGAACTCTGGGGTGGCACAGAGCTCCGACCCACTGAAGCCCACTGGCCCTCTGGGCTGGGGAACGTGGGTGCCCAGGTGGGCGGGCTGTACGTCGGGGGTGCCGGGAGCCAGCGCTGATTCTGCCACTCGGGTCCCAGAGCCCCATTAGCTGCATCCTATTCCCAGGACCAGGGATGGGCCCGCCTCCCTTGCAGGGCCGTGCACAGAGGGGCGCCCCCCCTCGCCCCCCGCTCTGGCAGCAAAGGCCCAGAGGGCGGCCGCGGTCCACTCCTGCCCGCTTTGCTGGCCGGCGGCCGCAGGGCGTGGGGCGTAGCCCAGCCGGCCCTGCGCAGCGACGCTCGCGGCTCCCCTCCCCCGCCGGTGGGGGCTGGGAACCCTTTGCAAACCCAGGCACTGCGCACCCGTGAATTACGGACGCTCCTCCGCACCAGGGCTTTCAAAAGGTGACTTAAGAAACAGTTCCCAAACACAAAGACAATGGGGCAGGGAGGTGTTTTCAGATGAGACAGAAACCACATGAAAGCCGCTTCGGAAGAGGAGCGAGGTTTGAACTTGACTGTGCGCAGGGCGGGGGCCTGCTCTGGGAGCCGGATCCCGGGGGGAGCCGGGGCTCGTGCAGCCGCGGAGGTGGGGCTCCCGGGAGGCAGCCCTGCTGGGGGGTGCCCGGAAGCCCCCGCCGGCCACGTGCTCCCGGGTGTGGGGAAAACCACCTTCTCCACGGCTGGGGCGTCAGAGCGCACCAGGCTGGGAGAGCTTTGTCTGAGGTCCCCAGGAGGAGTCCTGGTGCTGGGACGGCCACCTGGATCTTACCCCTCGAAGTTCCTAGAGAAAGAGGGTGAGGACAACAAACGCAGCAAACATTTTATTCAAGTGTAAATCCCAGCACAGCGGCGCGCCCCGGGGCCACCGCCAGGCAGCAGCCCTGAGCATGCCTGGCCTCCCCTTTAACGGGCCACATGGGGGGCCCCGTTCCACGGGTGGCAGGGGGGATTATGTATTTTGACTGCAAGAGTGAGAACACTGCGGATGCCTATTCTCCGTGTCTGGCCCACACTGCATCTAGCCACACCTTGCCCCGGGGAGTAAACCTGCTCTCTTGGGGTGACATCTACCTTTTCAGCGTCCTTGTCATCTCTGCCCCACTTCGTGACCCCACGTGGGGGAGGACATGGTCCAGGGCTGTCCTGGGGTCTCTGCAGGTCCCAGGGTGGGGCTCACGGCCTTGGCTGGTGAGACTGGGTTGGGGGCACAGGCTCCGTGACGGCTTTAGGATGCCCAGGCCAGGCTGGGTGAGTTAGCACAGGCGTCCTCCTGACTGCTTCGAGGAGCCCAGAGAGGCTCGGGCAGTGAGGACCGAGTGGTGACCCCACGCCCTGGATGGCAGGGGAGCAGCGTTCCCCAAGACCCCGGATGGGGAGCGGTGGCTGGGGAGCCCTGGGGCTGGGCGGCACTGGCTGTAGGCGGATGGAGGGGCATGTAGCCCTGAGGGCAGAGTCCAGTGGAGAGTCAGGACCCCTGGGCACTGAGCCTGGGCATGTCAGGTCACACTGAGAAAATGGACTGCATTAGACCTTGTTTCTCCGTCCTTGCCGTTCTCAGCCAGGCGCCAGTTCCCAGGGGTTTTCTTACCAGGAAGAGTGAGAGGAAGGGGTGTGAGGACAGAGAGTGGGTTCCTGTTGGACCTTCTCCGTGGAGCCAGTGACGCCTGGACGCTGAGGTGCTCCCCGCTGCTCTTGGTGGCCTCAGGTGACAGCGTGTAAGCTCCAGCCCACCGTCCCCACACTGATAAAGGAGAATGGAATGGAGTAAGCACGTTCCCGTCACTCAAGATGCTACCATACGAGCGCATGTAGCTTTGCAGCTTTTGCCCTTGTTTCTCTTGCTTAGTTTTGTCAGCTCTCCCAGGGGCTTATAACTTGTAGAGCAGCACCTCTCCAAGTGGGTGTTCTCAGGCCTGGCCTGAGCCTGGGGCCCTGTTTTGTGGCACCGACACCCGCCTGTGTTCCTACTGCCCGTCGCACCCTGGCACCTCTCCTTGCGTGTCCATGATCCTGGAGTCCCTGCTCCTCTCACCCCGACCTCCCCTCAGCAGGCAGCACATGGCTCTGTCCACACCCTTCCACGTCAGGAACTGCCCAGGCCATGTGCCCAGCCTGGCCTCTGTCCTGAGCACCAGGCTGTTCTGAGCACCAAACACCCAGAGAGGGACACTGTGCCTGGACGTCCACAGAGCGAGGCTCACCCCGTCCACACTGGTGGCCCCTGAGGTCTCCCTGTCAGCTCCAGCGTTGCCATCTGCCACGTCCGACACAGTGAGCTTGGAGTCGGCCTCCATCCCTTCCTTCCTGCTTTCTGTCTGGTGGGCTGCAAAGACCCAGCAGTCCTGCCCCGGATACCTTCTGTGCCTGGGCCTTTCCAAGACCCCTCTTCTCCTGTCTTACCTGGGTGCTCACTGACTGCTGGGACGGTCCTGCAGCCTCAGCTCTGGTGTCCCCTTCTCTCCCCTGGGGCTGAGGACAGAGACCATGTGTTGGTCTTTACCTCCCTCTCCTTCTACCCATAGGGCCTGTGCCTGTGTCTGGTCACCAGCACACGTGAAGGTGGTAACTGAGGGCTGAGCCCACCCGGCACTAACAGAGCAGCCCCAGGCTCAGTCCTTTGCAATGGTGTCTGGGAGCCCCAAGGCTATTAGGCGAGAACCCCTGGGGAGGATGGTGAGGATCCCTGGGTAGGATAGAGAGGATGGGGAGGATGGTGAGGACCCCTCTGGAGGATGGTGAGGACCCCTGGGGAAGATGGGGAGGACTGCGGGAGAGGATGAAGAGGACCCCTCTGGAGGATGGTAAGGACAGTGAGGACCCCTGGGGAGGATGGGAAGGACCCTTGGAGAGGATGGGGAGGATGGTGAGGACCCCTGGGGAGGATGGAGAGGATGGTGAGGACCCCTGGGGAGGATGAGGAGGATGGGGAGGACTCCTGGGGAGGCTGAAGAGGACCCCTCTGGAGGATGGTAAGGACAGTGAGGACCCCTGGGGAGGATGGGGAGGACCCCTGGGAGGACCCTGGGGAGGGTTGCTCTCCATCGGAGGTGTCCTGTGCAGGGGTGATGCTGGTGCCACCAGAGTTCACGTCAGACCTTAGGACACTGCTTCCCAAGCTTTCTACATCTCCGGTGCTCATGTGAAAGTGAAAACCCTTGCGTGACAAGATTGTGTCAACATCGGAGTCCCTGGAGTTGGCCTAGGTGGAGCCTGCTCCCCAGGGTGCAGCCCTGGCTGCTGTTCCCTGAGTGCAGGGCGTGCTGGGCTGCGCTGATTTATACCCGGCCCTCACCATCTCGCACGGCACAGGAAAAGAATTTCTCTCGGCGGGGTGACTTGTGGAGGGAAAACCCTGCAAAGTTTCCCGTGTGACGGGATTAGACGTATCAGATACGGCAGAGGCCGCAGAGCTGGCCCTACAGTCACGGGGTCTGGACTCTCGTCCCAGCTCTGCCGTGCGCGCTGCGGCCTTGGCAGCCCCTCCCCTCCATGGGCCTCGGGTTTGGCCACAAGACAGTGGGGACGTCTCGGCCCTTCCACGCCAGCCTCTGCCTTCCCTGGTCTCTGTGTCTCTGCTTCCTCGTCACCGCTGGAGATAATCTGCCACCCTCTGGCTTCCTGGGGAGTCCAAGGGCACATGCCGCTGCCCGCGGGTCTCCGCAGCTGTCCCGTTGCTCCCCGAGGTTTGCAGACGAGGGGCGCCTCCGCTGGCTGGTCCCGAAAGCCTGCCTCAAAATCCTTCCAGTGCGGCTGTCACGGTGGGATTAAGGGCTCTCTCTCCTTGCGCACAGGCATTCATTACAGTGCGTTTTTGCCCAGATTACACCATGCATTCTGCCAAGCGCTGCTCTCACCTGGCGTCCCGGTATTTGCTGCTCAGTCACGCTGCCTGCGTGGGAGGAGCCTGCTGCGCGCGGCCGCCCTGGGCTGCCCAGGTCGTCTCTCGGAGGCCGGCGCGTCCCTGCGTCGCGTGGGTGTGTGCTAGGGGTGCCCTGTGCGTGCGCGGGGCCGAGTCTGGAATTCACTGATTAGAAATTACGCAACCAGCCGAGGTCGGGGCGAGGCTGGCGGAGCGGGCCGGGCAGCCGCGTCTGGAAGCCAGACAAGGAAGTGGGGTCGTGTTGGGACCTGACGGTGCTGCTGCCCTGAGCGGCCCTGATGACAGGGTAGCGGCACAGCAGGGTCGCCATGGCTGTGGAGGGGTTGGGTGGCTTCATCTCAGGCCCAGAGCTGCCCTCCCGTGTAGCCCTGGCCAGTCTTCTGTGGCAGGGCTGGCTACGGGGTGGAGGTTGGCAGGATGCAAGTTGACCCTAGAGCCTCGAAGGCCCATGAGGCCTTGATCCCCCGAGGGGGCCTCATGGGGACTGGCCACTGTCTGCTGCTGGTGGCTCCGGGAGGGCACTGTTCCTATCCTACAGCTTCTCCCTCCCGCTGGAGTCAGCCTTGTGCCAGGAGGAAGGGCAGGGAGGGGGCATGTGGGCCCCTGCGTGGGTTTGGGGTGTGGGGCAGCGGCCTCCCCCCGGGACCCTCCCTGCCCTCAGCTGCCGGGGCTGCTGTGTCCCTGCTCTGACTCCTAAGCTTGTCATCTATGTTCTTCTCTGTCCTCCCACAGGGAAGCCGCCTGGAAAGGGCCGTCTGTGGGGGCTCAGCCCCCAGGCAGGCACCGTCTTGGAGGGAAAGGGCCGATCCCGTCCCTATTTCTGGGGCCTGGGAGGGTCCCCCGAGCATGAGGGTCCCTTCCCCAAGCAAGAGCTCTGAGTTCCGGAATTCCAGCTCTGTGCCGTCACAACGACCATACTCACGCCCAAAGTGACGTCTGCTCATTGTACACTCTCCTTCCACGAACCTGCTCGATCTCACCGTTAACACCGGTCCTTGTGTGTTTCCGCATGTGCATGTCGTGTGTTTAGTTCCGTGCTGTTTGTCACACGCGCAGGCCCCTCGGTACAGACACAGCACATCCCCGGTGCCCTTCACGGCCCTCCCGCCCCCCGGCTCCTGACCGCTGAGGACCTGCCTCCGTCGCAGTCCCTTGTCGTTCTGAGAACGTCATAAAAATGGAATTACAGAATGCGTCGCCTTCTGGGCTCGGGTTTTCCGTCAGCAGCATCCCCTTGGGACCCCCCAGGCTGTTGCGTGTCTCAGCAGTCGGCTCCTTTCTGTTCGGGGTGGAGCTCCGGGCTGTTGTCAACTGTGTGCTGCTGCAGGTAAAGCTGCTCTGAACCCCGCGTGCAGGCTTTATGTGACCCAGTCATACACTTCTAAGGAGCGTAAAATGCTAAATGAATCCCTAAATAAATCACGCCATGTAATCGCAAGCACTTGCTGAGCCGGCACAGCGGTGAAGGTCGTGGACTTTGGAATCCAGCAGACCTGGGTTCAAGTCTCAGGTCGGCCACTGCCTGGCTGTCCAATCTTGGACAAGGGAATTAACTGCACCTGCCTTGAGCTCCTCATCTGTGAAATGGGGCAGTAATGATACGCGTTTCCCAGGCTGCTTATTAGGGTTCAATGAGCTCCCCAGGGCCAAGCATTAGCACAATGCCTGGTGCACAGTAGGCCTTCAGTAAGGGGCAGCTAGTGTCACTCTCTTGTCACCTGGGCTGTCTTGCACGCTGCCCAGGTGGGAAGGCCGCACCCATCTACTCCAGGCACTTCCTGTAACAGAACAGCCCTCCCTCCCCCGCAGCCTCCACGGTGACCCTCCTGGTAAAGCTTCCAGCACCTATAAAACGTGTCCCTGCTCATTTTATGGATGTCCTTATTGAAAAGCGCCACCCACTCAACTTTACCTTCATAGCAGGGTCATTTCCTTTCTCTTCCTAAAGCAAAGGCACCTCCCTGCCAAGATAGGGGCATTTTTACGGTTCATTCAAACCTGAATGTATCATCTAGATTTATAAGAAACACACCCAGTGCCAAACCCTCAGGGCACAGGTACCAAACAAGGGGGTATGATCAACAAGCAAACCTTCCCAGGCCTCAGCGTTCTGTTCCTGCATGTGGGGGTGGGGGCAGAGGCTGCTTGGAGAAACTCCCGGAAGGCAGGGTCGGGTCCAGCTGCAGAGACGCTGAGCTGCCAGGTGCTGCCGGAGCCCCAGGGCTGCAGGGAGGCCTTGGGTTCGGTGATCTCTGGGTATGAAGGTGCAGCGGCTCTGCAGGGCTGGCTCTTGGCGCTGCCCCAGGGCAGGGAGGCGTCTGGAGATGCGTCTCAGGGCCACCCTGCAGGGACCTGGGAGCTCCGGGGCCTCTGATCGTGTCTCTGACCATGGTCTGAGGCTCAGGCAGGGACCGTTTGAGGCCAGGCTGGCCTTGCAGCTCCTCTTAAAAACGTCCCTGAAAACAAGATACTGATTGGCCAAACTGCCTTTTTCCCCCAACAGAAGAATTTGTGTGGGAGCCAGGCGAGGTCAGGGCGTTTAGGCTGCCCACTCACACTTTCAATTTGGGGGCTTTTTATAGTAATTTTGGTAAAACGCAACAGCAGCCAGCCCCAGTGCCACAGTGTAAGAAGGGGGTGACAAGGACGCGGACTCCCGCCCCTGGCGCGGGTCAGTGCTCCGAAGGCAGGGCTGGGGGGCCGGTCCCAATTCAGTGGAGGGGAGAGGGTGGCGGCAGGAGGGGATGGGTGAGTCTCGTAATTTAAACAGACAGATGTGCTGGGATGGAAAATGGACTTTTTTCACGCACCCCGGGGCCGCGTCCTCAGCGGGGACCTGGGCGTGGGCCAGTGGCGCCGGGAACTGCTCATTTATCTTTATCATCCGTCAGCGAGGGAGGACTGCCATGACTCCTTGCACCCCTTCCACAGAGCCCCTGCCTCGCCGCACACGGATGGGGGCCCCCAGGACTCCTTTCCCCCTAAAGCCCCGATTTTTAGAAGGAGAAGCTGAGATTAGGCGGCTCACCCTGCATCTCTTATCACACAACTTTGGGAGGGGCGGGGGGGGGCTCTTTTAATTCCCCTCTGCCCTTTTTTAACCTCGCCAGGCTGCCTCCAATTTTCATAGTTGTTATTTTATTTTTTGGAAATTAGCAATGCATTTATTTTTAGCTGCTTAGAGATAAGAAGCACTATAGGACCAGGCGCACAGAGCTACGCTAGCTGCAAGACCACTTACTGTTCTTGCAGGTTTCAGGGTCCCTGGAATGAAAATACTGCACTTGACCAAAGCAGGCTTTGCGATACTTATTGGAATGCCTTGGCAAAGCCGAGTCGTCTCCCTCGGCAGTACTGGGGAGCCAGGACTCAGCCGGGCACCAGAAAGTGAGCCCGGCGCGGCCCCATGCACCTGACTTCACAGGCTGCAGCTTTCAGAGACCTTCCAGGGGCCCCTGTCACTTGGCCGGACACACTCCAGCAGGGGTCAGCCAGGCTCCCGGGATGCACGCGACCTGCTTGTGATCTACGTATGATCATGGGTGTCCCTCTGCGTCTGGCGTCCTCCTCCCCGAGTGAGGCCCTGGACCAGCTCTCCCTCTACCCTCGAACTCTGTGCTTCCAGGAAAAACACGCTCCCTCGAGGTGCGAGGCCAGAGCTGCGGCCAGTTCAGGGACAAGCCAGGACGAGGGTGACGGTGACTGGCACCTATTCTCCGCGCTGTCCCTGCAGTCTCCCAGTCAGTCTGCACAACAGCTCGGGGAAGCACTCACCACTGTCTCTGTGTGACGGCTGGGGAAACTGAGGCATGGAGCAGTTAAATGACGTGCCAGGGCACGGGTGTGGCCGTGGTGGCTGCGAGCCCCCACGCTGCCGCTGGCTGGTGCGAGGGACGGGTCCTGGGGTCCTGCGCCTGCAGCGTGCGCTTGGTTCCAGGTATTAGGAGATGGGAACGCACACGCTTTGTCCGGGCAGCAGCCTTCCCTCTGAGAAAGTCTGGCAGAATGACGCTTTGGAAACACGCGGGGCACAGCTGTGAGGCCACCTGGCTGGCGTGAGCCCTTGCGGCGCGAGCTGCGGTCCTGTCTCGCTGTGGGCTCTGGGCCTCCCAACCCAATCTGCGGCAGCTTCCGTCTGTCCAACACTGATCTCTGGGACAGGCCTCCCAGGAGGAGGAGGGTGGCGATTTCTGAGGGGGACTCAGGGCGACTCCAACAATGGGTTGCACCAGTCACAGACGGATGTCCCGGAACATTCCAGACTGTCAGCCTCCTGGGGAGGCCTCAGCATTGCCAGCAGACCCGCGTCTCATCCGGCGCAATTCTCTCTTCTGTTCCTGGAGTCTCCTCTCTCCCCGGCCTTCGGGCCCCTCCTGCACTTGTCTCGCAGGTTGCCCACGGTGGAGAGCGAGCCACGGCCATCTGGCCACGGCCCCGGGCCCCAGGCGGGAACCACTCCTGGAGTCTCCTCCTTTCTCTTTGTAACAGAAGGCGGGCGTCACTGCACACTCGGGCTGGTCCTCCGCTGAGAACTGCGGTCCCCTTGTTGAAAATCAATTGACCAGAGGTGCGAGAGTTTATTTCTGGACTCTCAGTTCAATTTCACCGAGCTGTATGTCCGTCCTCAAGCCAGGGCCACACTCTGTTGCTTGCTGTAGCTTTGTCACAAAGTTTACGTCAGCAAGTGTCCGTTCTCCAACTTTCTTCTTCGTGTTTGATTAGGCTATCACAGGTCCCTTGCATTTCCATATGAATTTTAGAATCGGCTTGTCAATTTATGCAAAAACAGCAGCTGGGATATTTCTAGAAATTGTGTCCAATCTGTAGGTTAATTTGGGAAGTGTTGCCACTTAACAATATTAAATTTTTCAATCCACGACTGCGAGATTCACTTTCCGTTTATTTAGCTCTTCTTTAATTTCTCTCAGCAGTGATCTGTCGTTTTCAGGGAACAAGTTTGTACTTCTTGCATTAAGTTTATTCCTGAGTGTTCTATTCTCTCGATATTATTATAAACGGATTTGTTTCCTTAATTTCATTTTCAGGTTATTCATTGCTAGCTTGTAGAAATACAATAGACATTTTGTACATTAAATTTGTGTCTTGCAACTTTACGGAACTTGTTTGTTATTTCTAATACTTTTTTAGTGGACTCATTAGCATGTTCTACATACAAGATTATGTCATCTGTGAAAAGAAATAGCCTTACTTGTTTTCAGATCTGGATGCCTTTGATTTCTTTCTCTTGCCGGATCGCCCTGGCTGGAACCTCCAGTACGATGTTGAATAGCGGTGAGAATGGGCATCTTTGTCCTGCTCCTGATTTTGGGGGAAAAGCATTCAGTTTGTCACCATTAAGTATGATGTTAGGGGTGGGTGTTTCATAGACGCCCTTTATTGAGCTGCGGAATTTCCCTTTTATTCCTAGTTTGTTGACCATTTAATCATGGAAGGGTGTCAGATTTTGCCATGTTTGTTCTCTGTGTCTAGTGATACAATCGTGTTATTATTTTTTCCTATTAATATGGGGTAGGACGTTGATTGGATTTCATATGTCGGACCAGTCTTGCATTTTTGGGATGAGTCGCACTTGGTCATGGAGTATCATCATCTGTATGTGTTGCTGAATTCTGTTTGCTAGTATTCTGTTGAGGATTTTTCATTTACATTCCTAAGAGATATTAGGCTATAGCTTTCTTGTGATTTGCTTTTCTGGCTTTGGGATCAGTGTGATACTGGCCTCACAGAAGAAGTTTTTGGATGAAATTTTGAGATGATATGTTTGTAATAGTTTGTGAATAATTAATATTAATCCTTTTAGAACTATTTGGTAGAATTCACCAGTGAAAACATCTGGGACTGGGATCTTTGCTGAAAGTTTTAAAATTACCATTAAATCTGTTTACTTGTTATGGATTTATTCAGATTTTCAATTTCTTCTTGAGGCAGTTTTGATAGTTTGTATCTTTGTAGGAATTAGTCCTTTTACTCTAAAATATCTAATTTTCTGGCCTATGGCTGTTCGCAGCACTCTCTGACAATGCTTTTTATTTCTGTAGGTGGGGAGTGATGCCCAGTTTCATTCCTGATGTTAGTAACATGGGTCTTCTAGACAATGTTCTGCCAATTCTGTTGATCTTTTCAAAGACGTAACTTTCGCTTTTCTTAATTTTCTCTATCTTTTCTAGTCTTTATTTAATTTGTCCCTTATCTAATCTTTATAATTTTGTCTTCTTTGTATACTTTAGGTTCAGTTTGCTCTTCTTTTTCTGGTGTTTGAAGGTAGAACGTTAGGTTATCAATGTGAAACCTTTCCCCTTTTTTAGTATAGATGGTCACAGCTACAAATGTCCCTACAAGCACTGCTCTAGCTGCAATCCACAAGTTTTGATACGTTGCGTTTTTTATTTTCATTTATCTCAACGTATTTTCTGATTTCCCTCGGGATTTCTCCATTTATTATTTGAAAGTGTGTTTAATTTCCACATATTTTTAAATTTACCAAATTTTTTTTCCGTTATTGATTTTTAATTCCGTTGCATTGATGTTGGACAACTTACTTTGTATGATTTACATCTTTTAACACTTATTGGGACTTTTTTATGGCCTCATATATGGTCTACTTTGAAGAATTTTTCCATATATGCTTAAAAAGAATGTGTATTCTGGTATGTTGGGGTGAGGTCTCATTGGTTATAGGGTTGTTAAAGTCTTCTAGTTGTTCCATTTTTGAAAGTGGAGCATGAGCTATTATTACTGAATTGTCTATTTCTAGCTTTAATTCTGCCAATTTTTGCCTTGTGTATCGCTGGGCTCCGAGAGACGTGTACAAAAGTTGGTAATTGTTCTGTCTTCCTGGTGGATTAACACTTTCGCCATTGTAAAATATCTTCTTGGTGTCTAAAGCATTTTTTCTTGTTTTAGTCTGTTTCTTCTGATGTTAGTAAAGCCACTCGAGATCTTTAATGGATGCTATTTGCCTACTCTACCTTTTCCGTGCTTTTAACCTTCAATTTATTTGTACCTTTGAATCTAATGTACACCTCCTATAGACAGAATAGTTACGTCTTTTAAAAAAATTTTTTTTTATTTCAGCATATTACGGGGGTACAAATGTTTAGGTTGCATGCATTGCCCTTGCCCCACCCGAGTCAGAGCTTCAAGCGTGTCCATCCCCCAGACGGTGCACACCGCACCCAGTAGGTGTGAATATACCTACCCCCTCCTCCCCCTCCCACCTGCCCGACGTTTGACAGTCTCTGTCTGTCGACCGAATTGTGTCTCTGTTCACAGCCAGCGCTAGTTCCGGGTGGCTGGGCTGTGTCTGTCTGTCGCTGATTTTGTCTTCTGTAAGTCCGGAGCGCTTGTTCACTCTCCTTGACTGCTTTCCATCGGACCAAGTGGGCATTTTCTGGGATGACATTTTAATTCCTGTAATTATTTTCACCATCTATTTAAACAAATTGTTTTCTCGGTGCTTGCTCTAGGGGTTACAACACACAGCTTAGCTTAGAATCCACTTCGGGGTTGTGCTGACAGTTCAGTGAGTGAACTGAACATTATTTCTGCGTAGCTCTATCCCGCTTCCCCTTTCTGCGCTGCTGTTACTGCGTGTGTTACATCTGAACGGGCCACGAATCCAGCAATACCTTATCGTAATTATTTTGCATATAGCCGTTTGTCACTCAGTGACAGGGATACACTCTGAGGAATGTGTCACTGGGCAATTTTGTCGCTGTGTGAGCGCAGTGGCATGTACTTACACACCTGGCTGCTAGGGCCCTCTGCGCACCTGGGCTGTGGTGCAGCCGATGGCACCTGGGCTACAGACCTGTACAGCATGTTCCTGTCCTGAACACCGCGGGCAATGACAACACAATGGCAAGCTTTTGAGTATCTAAACACATCTAAACATGGAAAAGATACGGTAAAGACGTAGCATAAAAGATAAAAATGTTATACCTGCGTAAGGCACTTACCATGAACGGAGCTTGCAGGACGGGAAGTTGCTGGGTGTCAGCGAGTGATGGTGAGGGGCTGAAGCCCTGAGGCGTTACTGTGCACCACTGCAGACTTCATAAACCCGGTGCACTTAGGCAACACTAAACTTATAAGGACGATATTTTCGTTCTTCAATAGTAAATTAACCTTAACAAAGTAACCTTTTTACTTTATAAACTTCTTAATTTTTTAAAACTTTTTGACTCTCTTGTAATAACACTTAGCTTAAAATACGAACACATTGTACAGCTGTACAAAAATATTTTCTTTCTAGCTGGGCATGGTGGCTCACACCTGGAATCCCAGCACTTTGGGAGGCCGAGGAAGGAGGATCGCTTGAGGCCAGGAGTTCAAGACCAGCTTGGGCAATATAGTGAGACCTCATCTCCATATACGTATATATATATTTTCTTTCTTTATATCCTTATCCTATAAGCTTTTTTCCTATTTAAAATGTTTTTCTACTTTTTAAACTTTTTTTTGTAAAAACTAAGACACAGACTCACATTAACCTAGGCCCACACAGCGCCAGGATCACCAGTGTCCCTGTCTTCACCCCCACACCTCGTCCCACTGGAAGGTCTTCAGGGGCAGCAACACCATGGAGCTGTCATCTCCGTGGTGACAACGCTTTCTTCTGGAAACCTCCTGCAGGGCCTGCCTGAGTGACTGTAACTGCTTTACAGTGGCTTTCTTTTTTAATAACTAGAAGGACTACATTCTAAAATAGCAACAAAAGGTACAGCATAATAAATACATAAACCGGTAACATAGCTGTTCATTATCACTACCGAGCGTTACGTACTGTGCAGAATTGTACACACTACACTTTTCTGTAACTGGCAGAGCAGCAGGTCTGTGTGCACCGGGATCACCATAGCCGTGTAGCGCGTTGCACTGTGACATGTGATAGCCAGGACATCACCAGGCGAGAGGAACTTCTCAGCTCCGCTATAACCTTACGGGGCCATCGTCAGGTCTGTGGTCTGTCACTGACGGAAACGTCACTGTGAGGCTCCTGACGTCTTGTAAAGAAGCTGATAGAGGAAGGGAAGGCAAGTATGCGTATTTTTTATTTTAGTGACCTTTTTATATACTGTGTCTTGTGCTTTAGCTTACTCCTTTTATAATAAATTATAATTATTAATACTACATTACATAATCATATAATTATTATATTATAATAATATATCTACCACAGATGAATTCAAGTTACCATCTGGTATTATTTGCTTCTTCTAATATTACTTCATTATTATACACCTCCTGGTGCTGTTAGTGGCAAGTGTATTACGTACCTGTATGTTACAGCCCCAATAATACAGTTACCTACATACTGTTTTATACAGCTGCTTTTTAAGTCGGGAGAAGAAAGAAGAAGACCTGTGTAACTGTACTCTCTTTTATAACTACGTGTGTAGTTAGTTTTACCAGTGCTCTTTGTTTCAAGTGCGTTTCAATTGCCATCTGCTATCCTTTGACTTTAGCTTGAAGAACTTTTTTCAGCATTTCTTATACAGTGAATGTGCCCAACACAGATCCCTCAGTTTTTATTCATCCAGAAATGTCTATTTCACCTTCATTTTTTCAAAGATAGTTTTGCTAGATATAAAAGTCTTGACAGTGTTTTTACTTCCTTTCAGCACTGTGAACGTGGGACCTCCTGCCTGCTGGTCTCCGCTACTGCTGATGACAAATTAGCTGTTAGTCTCCTTGGAGTTCCCTTGTATGTGATGGGTCATTTTTCTCTTGCTGATTTCAAGATTTTCTCTTTGCCTTTCAGCATTTTCACTATGGTGCATCTGTGTGATCTCTTTGTGTGTGTCCCACTTGGAGATAATTGAATTTCTTCGATGTTTAGGTTAATATTTTTCATCAAATTTGGACAGTTTTCAGCTATCATTTCTTCAGATATTTTTTCTACTTCTTCCTCCTGCTCCCGTCTCCCCTCCTGCTCCGTGTTCGTGTTACGGCGTGTTCATGTGCGTCACGCACCCCGCATTTCCCGAAGGCTCCGGTCACTTTCCTCCTTCATTTTCATTGAGCTTATAGAATCTCTGTCAGTTTATCTGCAAACTGTCTGGTTCTTACAGCCAGCTAAAATCTGCTGTTGGACCCTTTAGCGAATTTTTTATTTCGGTAATTGCACTTTTCAATTCCAGCATTTTTATTTGATTCTTTTTTTAAAAATAATTTCCATTTCTTTATCGATATTCTCTATTTGATGAGACATTGTCAAAACATCTTCCTCTACTTCGTCAGGCGTGGTTCCATTTAGTTCTTTGAACATACAGAGGTTGCTTTGAAGTCTTTGTCACGTCTGACATGAGAGTCCTTTCCAAAGCAATTTCTGTTGCCTGCATTTCTTCCTGTATGTGGGTCACACTTCCTTATTTCTTTACATGGCTCATAATGTTCTTGGTGAAAACTGAGTATTTTATAGGATATATTGTAGCAGTTCTGGGAACTGACTTTTCCCTCCCCAGGGCTTGTGGTTGCTTTTTGTGCAGGGACTTGGGGGGACTATTTGGCCAGGTCTGTTATTGCTCCTCGGAGGCCCAGCTGTGGTCATGTGCCTGGTCACCTTGGGGTGACAGCAGTTCTAGCAGGGCTCCCTGGGACAGTCTCCGCCCTGTCATCCTCTGTGGGTCCCCCACGCAGCTGTCGGCCTCCACTGCTGCCGGCTTGTGGCTCTATCGTTTCTGACAATGCCCTGGGCACGGGTTTCCCTACAGTCAGTTCCAATTAAATTTATGCCCCTGTGCCAGGGCAATCTTTGGGGTCTGTCTGTGCGTCTTGCTCTCACCCAGGAAGGCTCACACTAGCTGTGTCTTTTCCTGGTCCTCTGGTGAACTCCTGGCTGGTCTACGGTTTAGCTGTATTCATGAAGCTTCCAGTCTCATAACCGCTCACCGCCCGATGGCCACACTTCCGACAGCACCTTGAGCTTGCACTTCCTCACACTGTACTCCAGACAAAGCCAGTTCCCGTGAGAGATCTGCAGAGCTCTCTGTTTTTAACACCTGTCTATACACCCTGGGAAAGACCCCTGCACTCCTGTCTGGAGCTGGCCTGCTCCTCTTGAATGACACCCCTGCTTTCCCAGCAGGCCCTGGGTGGGGTGCTGCCCTCCGGTCTTCATGGCTTGTGCCTCTTCCGGTATGAAACCTCTGGCCTGAGCGTGGGGCGAGGGCCCCATGTCCTTGGTCACTGCACCTGCCACAACACTTACACCCTGTGGGGGCCTGGGGCAGGAGAAGGGAGCCCTGGCATGGAGCTTCTGCAGCTCAGAGTGGAGGGGACAGGGGACGCTGGTGGCCTGCGCCCCTTGGGAGAAACCACGAGCTGAGCCTGGCTGTCGAGGAGAGAGGGAGCCCTGTGCTCCCGGCTGCACACTGGGGCAGAGTGTCCATCGCACACAGCCAGACGCTGTGGGGAGTGGTCGAGGTTCAGGTGCGCAAATTCTCACTGTTCTTGCTGAGATTGAGTGGATTGTCTTGTTAGATTCTTATTCATTTGCCAAATGCTCTTTGGAAATTTTCCAAAGACTTTAATTTTTAAAATCATATTTACCTGCCATGGTTGATTCCCCTGGGAGGGGTCCAAGGGGCTTCTCAGGACACCCTTCCAGAAGCTGCCCCTCTCTGCCTTTGATCTCACGGCAGCGTCACCACGGCAACGTGGAGGCTCTGAAAATCCCCACCACGCACTGGGGGAAAAACAGGAGTGAGACGGGAATGTAATGTCTTAATGATATTTCGAAAATAGTTTTGACCTTGTGGACCCCTGACGGGGTCTCGGCGGTTCCCGCGGTGCCCTGAACCACCCGCGCTTCCAGCGCCACTGCTCTAATTAGCTGCTGGATGCTCGAGTGCTCCTCGGCTGTGTCCTGAGATCGTGGCTCGTCTGTGTTCTCCTCCTAGATGGGTTTGTGCGCCCTGGCTCTCAGCCGGTGCCTTTGCTCTTGCAGTTTTATCTCCGGTCCCAAGCCGTATGTCCGCCGCTTGTCCCTCTCCGGACATCTTAAGGGGTCACCCCGGCAGCCGCAGGAGGAGCGCGGGGTCCTCTCGAACCCGGTCGGTGCCCATTCCCAGCTCACCGCAGGCGCCAGCCACTCCCTGAGCTGCTCGAGCCAGAGAGTTAGGACTCATCCCTCACACCCCTGCTCCCGCAACTGTTTTTATTTGACTCAGAAAGGAAATTTCTGGCAATTTTACTCCAAGTTAATTTGGGCATCCAGATTTCTGGCCCCTCCCTACCCCCCCTTCCTGTCACCTCCTGTGCTCTGGCTGCCGCCCTCTCCCGTGTGGGTGACCGCAATGGCTACACGTCTCCCCGCAGCCCCTCTGGCCACCTGTGACCGTGCTCCACCCGCAGGCAGAGGGGTTTCCAGTTCAAGAGTCAGGGCGTGCCTCCCTTTTGCCTGAAACCCACCGATCGCTTCCTGTTGCTTGGGGATGAAGTCGAGCTGGCTAAGCCTGGTCCTTGCCTGCCTTGGCATGTTGGTGCTCACGTTTCTTGTCCTCAGCACTACAGCCCCGGGACCTAGCTATTCCTCGTCTGTGCGACGCTCCCGCCCTCCTCAGGACCTTTGCAAGTGCTGCCCCCTCCACCCAGAGCACTTTTCTCCCGACACCCTCCGGCTCCTAGTCCTACAGGTGTTTACTCGGGAGAATCTCTGGGACCCTGGGACGAGACCACCGTCGGGATGCACCGAGGACGTTAATCACCCACCTGGCGTGATTCTAAGTGTGTTTGTGTAATTGCTTCACGGACACCTAGTACTTAACCTGAGACTCATTTCGGGCACCTCTGCCTTCCATCGTAACCCCCGCACCTGGCATGCATACGACATGTATGTCATGTCTCATACCGTCACATGCATGGGGCAGTACAGCGCAAGGTGCACAGACATTAAACTGTCAAGCCAGCTAGATGAAGTTCTTACCACTAACAGTGTTATAGATGCTTAATAAACACTTCTCCAGGGAAAAACAGTAAAGCAAGGCGAGAGAAGAAGGTGAGGAGCTGCCATCGCTGGGGCTTCCACGTGCGGACGGGCAGGGGCCCCACTGAGACGTGCCCTGGGTGGTCTCCAGGGTCCTGGGGGACGATAAGGCTTCACGATCCTAAGCCCATCGGGGCTGGACGGTTGCGCAGATGGCTTTACACCAGTGTGGCTGGTCCTCCGTGGCCTCGGCACTGCACGTCACAGTGAGTCTGCCTGGGCCGCCTGCCCCTCTGGGGGAATCGGGCGCTGCCTTTCCGATGGGAGGGCCACGCCGTGTAGTCACTGAAACTTGTCCCACTTAGGAAATATACGATGTACTGCGATACGCTAACATACTAATATACCTCGATATGTGCCATGCCTGAGACGGAGACACCGCTGACAGCATCCAGCCGCACCCCCTGGAGAGCCGCCAGGCACGCAGCGCCCCTTCCCACCCAGACTAACACACCATTACCCAAATCACCATCCTCACCTGCACCCTATCTCCGCCAGGTACCTGTCTCCCTGCGAAGGGCAAACACTACCCTTGGACAAAGTGAGCAGCTACCACCCGGTGTGATCAGGGGAGGATCCCCGTTGAGCACTAAAATTTCGTACTTTATTAATTTTTTGGTACCAATGCTCCCAGAAAAAAAATTTTTGTTCACGTAGCTTGTTACTGCTAAGATTAATTCTTTCTGTGGGAAAAGACTTTCTGTCTTGGTTTTAGTAAAGCAAATAAAAAATCATATTTGAATTTGCAAATGTATCTTTATCCCTTTTGTCCCTGACTTGCATCAAAACAGACTCTGGACCCTCACGAGCAAGGACGGTCCCCTCAGTCCGCTGAGTGCGGGACGAATGCCGGGCCCCGCCAGCGGCCACGTCCCCCGTGCCACGGCTCTGCTGCCTTTGTTCTGTGTTCACTGCAGCCAGAGAGAACGCGAGAAAGCCCAGCGCCCTGCTCCTGGTTCCACGGTGCAGCATGATGGCGTGTTATCTTCCGCTGCATCTTCTGCCCTGATTAAAGTGTCGACATACGGAAGTGTCGACCGTTGTCCGTGATGCGCCAACGGGAAGAGAGGAGCCACATCCTCCCGCTGTGATCGGAGGTAGTGCAGTGAGAGCCGCTTCCTGAGATACGCGGCCACGGTGATTAATAAGTGTGTCTTGGATCCCAGTGAATGAACCGGCTAATTAGTCACCAGCCGCCTACACCAACCTGGTGAGGGCGTGATGTGGGTTTGGGCAGGGAGGGTCTTTGGTCTCTTCATAGACTTCAGAATGCGAAGTATGACGGCTGCGGGATCCTGGGTGGATCCTGGAGCAGACGGGACATCCGTGGGACAACACTTGGAATCTGCAGAGACGCCCAGTGGGTGTGTCTAGACCAGGCTGGTGCTTGCCGTGACCCAGCTGTCGGGGGTCACACGGGGGATGCTGGAGGAGGAAGAGGAGGAGGAGACGGGCATTCTCTCTTCTGTCTTTGCAACTTTTTCTGTAAATCTAAAATTAGGCCAAAATAAAAGGTTTACTTAAAAATATAATCGCTCTAAAATTCTCTTAGAAAGTAAATGCAAGCTCCCAGAATCTCTTCAATCAGGGAGCTCGGAAACTGCCACAGAGCCGTCCCGTGGACCAGGGGACAGAGTCCCTGTTTCCTGGGGTCCTGGGTGTCTCCTCGGGGAAGTGGGAGGGCCGGGCGTGTGGGCGTCTCCACCACTCTTCCCGATTGGTGCCGTGATCGGACGCACAGCTCGTAGCTGTATCCGGGGGGGAAAAAACCTCTAAAATGCCATCTTCTTCTGCGGGAATCCAGCTAGTTCCCTTTAATTGGTGACAAAAATAAGATGCTCAAAACCCCACCAGCACGGTATGGAGCTCTGCTCAAGAGCAGAGCAGAGTGCAAATTAATCTTTTTGAATTGCTAATTGGGGATTTAGTAGGCTAGATTGAGGGCTAGGAGATGAAAGCCTGGGTTTCTGCTCTTTTCCAAAGGTGGGGAAAAGATTCCCTCTCTGAGGACCCCGCTGTCCTCGTGTGCAAAATGCAGAGACCGACAAGAAAGAGGAGAAGGCGTGTTGGCTCAGCCCTGGAAAGGCTGTGTGCCAAGTCTGCACCACTGTCCTGGCAGGCCATTCACACGCAGTGCCCCTCAATCTCCCATCCAGGAGAAATGCATTTAATGTGGGTGCCGTGTGGGCTGGGGCTGCCCCTGGCCCTGGCCTGGACGTCGTGGGAAGGACGGAGCCAAGCACAGGAGTGCGCTGCCCCCAGGGTCCGGCAGCTGCAGAGCCAGGAGGGGCAGGTGACTTCAGGTGTGCAGGGCAGCGCTCCCTCCAAACAGCGCTCCCTCCAAACAGCGCAGGGCTCCCTCCAAACAGAGCCTCTGCCCTTGCCCGCCAAGGGCCTCAGACATCCCGTCTGGCTGTTGCTCTTCTGTCGATAAAAGGATTAGTCCCTGCTAAATTATCCTTAGGAAACAGAAGTTATTAAGTTATCATTTGTCACATACATCCTGATGTGAACTTATTGGTTCTTTTTCGAGATGTCAGCTGAGAAGGCGTTTTGGTTTAGCAGGAGGAGAATAGGGGTAGGACCATGGGCAGACCCTCCTCTGAGAGGGGCCTGGGGAGGGCGGTGGCTGGTGCAGAGGAGACGTCACGTCACTGTGCTGCCACCAGCCTGGCCTCCTGCAGACGCTCACACCGGGCAGGCCTCTCAACGGTGAAGAAGAGTCCCACGCCGGAGGCAGGGAAGTCCCTTAGCGACCCGCATTCCCAGCGATGGAAGCTGGGAGGAGCCTTGAGGTGTCCCTGCTCTGACACTGTTGTGGCCTGTGGTCTCCCCGTGGGCTCTGTCCGGATCCAGGTCTTCTGAGCCGGCATCAGCTGAGGGGCCACCAAACTGGTCAGGAGAGGCCCTGGCACAACTGGAACCTTGGTAAGACGGGCCACGTGTCTTTCCAAGCCTTCTGCTGGGGCCCTCTTCTCCCTTGTTGCACAGTGTTCTGGAACCTTCCTACAAACTCCCAGAGCCCGTACACTGCCCCTGAGTCGCCAGGAAGCCGCACACGAACCTCTGCTGCTCAGACCGTCTCACTCCCTTGCTCTCTGCCTTAAACACCACCTTCAATTTACACCGTTAAAAACCCCACGCACGTAATCACCCGAAGTCTCATTCCTTAACCTCCTTGCTGGCTAATTTGTCACATCCAGTTGGGTTGCGTGTTCAGGATGTAACAGGCTGTCCCTCCCAGGACCAGCACGGGGCACCTTAGCTGCGTGAAGCATCTCACATCTTCTGTCTTGTTGGAATCTCCGGCGTCCGGAGCTGCACGTTGGCAGCGAGATTTTGAGCAGAAATCACAGCTCCCGAACCCAACGCCCGGCTCCGCCCCGACACTGCACGGCTCCTGTCTTCAAGGCCCGGTGAATGACTTTTACCTCATGCTCTGGGAGATGTCCTGGGGGCAGCAGGAGCGGTTTTGAAGAGACTGGGGCCCTTGCAACCGCAGCCGGCCCTGCTCTGCACGGGTGTGGTCAGCCTTGCCCACGTGCGGTGTCCGTTTCTGCCTCTTGTCATCTCAAAAAGTGAGACGTCCACAGGGCTTCCCGTGGCACTGCCGTCTCTGTAGACTTTGCACCTTGCGTTGGTCGTAAGTCACGCTGGAGTTCATGCCTCGCTCCCAAGAAGAACGCCAGGCCCGGAGGGCGAGCGGTCTCCCCGGCTTTGAGCTCCAGGGCGGTCGCTGGCACACGGCCGGCGCTCACAGAGTTGTGCTCGACTGAGTGGGGCGCATGCTTCGCAGCGAGCGACGGGGCCAGGTGCCGTGGGGGTACACCAACGGTTTGCTGCCTCCCGAAGGCAGGGGAGAGAGCCCCTCTCTGAGGACCCCGACGCCCTGTATGCGACTCACAGAAACTAACAAGGATGAGAAAGCGTTCCGGCCTCTCCCCCAAGGCCTGCATCGCAGTCTGCATTCCCGTCCAGTTTGCTCACGAAGGCCCCGGGAGTGACCTGCGCTGGCTTTTTTAAAACAAACACAGAAACTGCCCTCCACACGGGTGCTGCGTCTCTCCCCGCCACCCCCACGGGGGGCCACGGACCTCCCCTGTGAGCGGGCGGGCGCTCACGACGCTCCTGGACTCCTCCTTGGGAGCCGACGTTGGCATTTCCTCGCATCAGCCTCAATCTCGGCACGGCCTCATCTTTCGGAGGCGTCCCGGACTTCGGAAACGGATAAGCCGCTTGGAACCAAGCCATGGTCAGTGTTTGATAAGAGCGTTTTAAATAAATGAAGGAATGACCTGGGATACATCGTACAAAGCGAGTATGATTCTTTTATTCTAACGTGTGTGAGCGCTCACTGTGTCGCCTAATGAACCATGACAAAAACTAATAGCTGAAAACTGCCGTCGTCATGTTTCGTCTCAGGCATTCAAGGGGGGCGGCTGGACCGTTCTTGCCGGGAGTCTCACACGGTCACAGTCAGACGTCGGCTAAGGCTGCATCACCTGGGCAGCCCAGCCGAGTGGCTGGCCAGCTGGCGCCGGCTATGGCTTGGGTCCTCTCCGGTGGGCGTCTCCTCGGGGCTGCTCCCTCCAGAGCCAGCTGTGCACAGGATTGAGGCAGAAGCCGTAAGGCCTTCCACGGCCCTTCTCCGGAAGCCTCACTCTATCCCTTGCTCCACGTTCTATGGGTCGCGTGGGCCAGCCCTGATTTGAGGGGGGAGAGGGTTCCCCGGCCTAAGTCCTGGGAGGTGGGTTGTCGGCCTCCTGGAGGCTGCCTCCCCCCACAGCTGTGTGTCCAGTGCATGTTCCTGAGCCTCAGCTCTGCATGTGGCTCCGGTGTGCGTCACAGAACTGCTCAGTCCCGGCCCCGTCCTCAAGGACCTTGCTGTTTAGGAGAAAGGGGATGAGCCAGGATCACTTGGCCCCCGTGCACAGAGCTCTGGATGGGACAGGACGGGACCCAGCGCAGACACAGCGGGGGGCTCACGGGACCGCGAGGGACTAACGTGAGCTCCTCGGGCAAAGATGCAAGAGGAGATTGGCTCAGGCAGGACGGATGCGACCGGTCAGGGCTCTGCCAGATGGCCCCGTGATCGGAGCCCAGAGGCGCATGGGGCGATGGCAGGAGATGTGGGCCCTGCATGGGTCTGGGTTTGGGAAGGACCCCTGGCTCAGGGGAGGAGGACGGGTTAAAGAGAGGCCACACGGAGACTAGGGGATCTATAATGAGAATCCAGCTGAGCGTGAGGCTTTGACCAAAGCCAGGGTGCGGCTGGGCCCTGAGCGGGGGCTGGAGCGACACACTGAGGTCACTCCACTGTCAGAAATGACCCGTGATGGGGGTGCAATCGGTGACGCCAGGCTCAGGCTCCAGGGACCGCATCAATGTGGCTGTTCCTCGGGTCGGGCGTTGGCCCTGGCGGCTGGTGGCAAAGGCGGGATTTCACATCCACATACACTTTCCTGTCTACAAAGTGAACAGTATTTTCTATTTCCAAAAAACCAGTTTGTTCCCACTTTTAGATAAGTGCTTTTGCCCCATGTCTACGAAGTGAGTAATTTAAATAAAGAGATTTACACTTTAAGGTTTTCTTAGTACTTCTAAGCAGAGACATATGTATAAATGCTAAACAGAAGCTTGGAATCAAACCTTCCTGCCTTTGTAATGTTCTCTCTTGGGGGAAGCTCACCGTGGTTTCTAGCCCCCCGTCCCACTGGCCGAGGGCTGACTTATGGCGGTTAGCGTGCCTCACGGGTCGCGGGCGTGGCCGGACTGGCAGAGTAGAATGAGGGGATGGTGAGTTAAATTTGAGTTTCAGATAAACAATGAATCGTTTTCTGTATAAATATGCCCCACGCAATATTTGAGAAATACTAAAAATTTATCTCTTCTTTATCTAAAATTCACATTATATCGGGGGTCCTATGTTTAATCTGACAAACCCAGACATGGGACGTTTCCTTCCATGACTTCCCGACAGTCCCTGTAACAAATTATCTAAGAAACAAAACAGGAGTGGTGGTTAGCCCAGCGCTGGGTGCACAAGTTCTTGAATAATTGTTAGAAGCTTGGAGAAAATGATTTACTATTTCTAGAACAGTTTGGCTGCTTCTGTTCCCTGAACTGGGTCATACCTTTTATGACCAACAGCAAACCTTGGTGACACTTGTCCTGTTCCCAACGAGGGGAGCTCCCCCAGCCCTCCCAAGGCGGCTTCAACACCTCCCCCAGGCAAGAGGGTGAAGACACAGATGAGATTTGTGCTTTGCCTGGAAGGTCAGTGAGGCCAGAGTGTGTTCACCCCCTACGGGGTTTTTGTCAGGGGAACACAGTACGCAGGCTGCCCAAGTGGGACAAAATTACCACGACTTGGATTAAAGTTCTCGCGTCCCAAGCCTGCCACCTGCTAGCTCACTTGAAAATGTTCCTAAGACCACAGCGTTTTTTCAGGAATAAACAGCAGAGATAAGAAGGTACCTAAAATCTCTTATCTCATAAATAGCAAATCTTTTAGAATATCTGGCTGAATCATGATAAAACTCTTATAATGAATTATCGTTGTCCGTGTCATTCGACCTCTAGCAGAGCAGGGGATGCCCGAGTCCGCCCCAGGGTGTCTTCAGCTTGAGCTCAGGGTGTCCCCGCAGAGCCGAGGCTGCGCAGACCACGCGCAGAGCCGTGCGTGAAAACTGGCTTCCTGAATTGCACTCGGGGGCGTGCGGAAGCTGGCAGAGATGCAGCTCCACCCACGGGGTCACCGAATATGCCCTGAGGGTGGCGTGAGCAGGGTCCCCAGACGCTGACCGAGGCCACTCCCTGTCTGCTTTGGCGATTTTGGAAACGGCTGGTTCACCCTCACCCTCCCGAGCGCGCAGGCGCCTTCCGGGGGCAGCTGGGGGTTCAGCCTCATCTCTGCGGCCAATGGGAGAAAACTGCAGCAAGAAGTAGAGTGACCACCCCAAGTGACCAGGACCAGATTCCTCTGTGGCAGCACGATCCCGTGTCCCACGGTTTAGACGTTTGCTCCTCAGGGTGGTGGGTCCCCTGAGAGCTCAGACTCGCAGACTGCCCCGTCAGACGCAGCCACATCCGACCTCACGCGCCAACAGAATGCCCCGTGCGCAGTAGATTTCGGGGGGCCCTGGTCCGGGGAGCCACGATGCTCTCGGGAGGGGGGCGGCTCTGGGGACACGGAGACACACGGGAGGCATCAGTCCCCAGTCGCGGCCCCCACGGTCGGGCTCCGCCTGCTGGAGGCAGTTTGAGCTCCGCACTCTGGAGACAGGAGCGCAGCGGCCGAGAGCGGAGGAGTGATGCCCCGACGTGAAATAGCCGGGCAGCTTCGGGGCGAAGCCACACCCGGGTTTCCGAATTCCATTTCGATTTCTCGCCACTCTGTCTAGAAAAAAGGAAATAACAAGAATACAAAGTATCTTACTGGAGCCGTCAAAAGGGCCTTCAGTGCTTGGCTGAACAAAGGACAGAGGCCTCACGGTGTGTTCAGGGGGCCACTCGAGGAGGATAAACGCAACACTCAGGCCACCGTCGGTCAAGTGAACTCCTCACTCCGACGTGAAACAGCGAAGTGACGGGGCGCCTTCGCCACACAACAGCCGAGTTCTTGAAAAGTGCAGGGAAAAGCCGTCTCACTCGGGAGGCATCCCGAGAGTCGACTGTCCTTCCGCGAGCAGGGAAGGGTTGCAAAGAGGGTGCATTGCCTGCAGCTCTCCGAGTGCGGTGGCTGTGGGTTCCGACCTCCTCCTCCTGGGCACCGCCGACCCGGGGAATGAGGTCGGACCGCAGAGGGGGAGGAAGGGCGGGCCTGGAGCACCGCAGCCGGTTGCGAACCCCACACCATTTCTCCCCCAGTTTGGCAGCTCACGAAGCGGAGGCTCCCCAGGGACTTAGGCGGAGGCTGCAGACATGAGCAGGTCCCGGAGCGCTGCCCTGAGACCCATCCTGACCGGCAGCCTCTAGGAAGATTCAAAGCTCTGCTTTTGCGGTGGTCACACAAGTGGCAGCCTTTGGAAACCACTGGCACTGCTGCGTCCACGCGGCTCTGTGCCCTCTGTCCCCGCCCGGGGCGCGGGTGCCATGTTGGCCCCGGCTGCCTGGGGCTCCCTTGTCCCTGCCCACCCAGGGTCCTCGAATTCTTCCCGCATCCCCAGTCCCCACCTGTCAGCTGGGGAGGCGGCTGCTTATCTCCTCCTTTGTGAGGTTTCAAAAGCTTCCTATTCTTCCTTTGAAAGGGAGGAACAAGGCCCGTCGTGGGGTTTCTCTGCGAGACGGTGCACGGCCCCTTTCAAAGCCGCAGGGAAGCTTTCAGTGGAGGGTTTAAGGCAGGACGGAGCAGTACATGTGATTCTGGGCTTACCACGCTGTCTTCAGCGTCAGACCTCCAGAAATGCAGCGGACGCGTCCATTGTGTGGGGACAATGAAAAGCTTCGGCGTTCGCCTATGAAAAATACTTGCGTGGTTGAACAGCTCTGCCGATTGGGCAGTCCTTGCTGGGCGCCAGCGTGCTGAATCTTTCCTGAGGGCTTTATTCTGTCAACAAGAGAGAGAACTGTCTGGAATGCGGCGTCTTGTGCTGTATTCCTGATCCACGGGACACCCTCTTGCCCTCGTCTGGGACAGAATGAAATGACCCGTGGAGATCGAGGCGCGTTCCCGGGCTCGTGAGCTCTCGGGTCACCTGCGGGGGTCCCGATGCTTCGAGCAGAGTTCCAGGTGCAGTGTCCACAGGTGAGCGCCGTGCACACGCGAGGCCTCTGGGAAGCTGTGGGCTTATCAATCAGCGAATCGTTGAGCGCGTGTTGAGTATCTATAGTGCGTGCAGTGTTCAGGACCTCAGGGACTACTGTGCAAGCCGTGGCTCCGAGGAGTTAATGGTTTATTTGTGTTGGGAGAGACAAGCGCATATTAAATAGCCAGCAGTGCAACAGAGCCTGCTGCCAAGTCCGACTGCGCGTCGCCGACGCCCGAGCCAGCGTTCCGGTGAGTTCTGTACACAGCACACGTCACCCAAACCCGGGACGGGAAGGCTGGGCTTCTGCGCGGGGCCAGAGAGTAAATATTTGCGGCTCTCGGGCCAGACGGTCTGTGCTCCTCACGGTGCCGTCCTAGTGGGAAGGCCGCCACGGGCGACGTGAATGAACGAGGGTGGCCGTGTGCCAATAAAACTTTATTTACAAACACAGGCAGCGGTCTGCGTTTGGCCCAGCAGGGTTGCCAGATGCAGCCGATAAAAATCCAGAGCTCCCGGTCGAGTCTGAATTTCAGATACACAAAGAGCAAGTTTTTTTTTTTAAGAGTGTCTCAAATGTTGCATTGGGTACACTGACACGGCATGCATATCTTGCACTGCCGAGGCCTCGCTGGAATCAGTGGGCATTTTGACTGAGTCAATTAAAACACTTGGCTTCAACAGACCATCTCAAACTTGGGGAAGGTCAAAGAGATTTTCCAGCACAGCCTCCTATTGCTCAGAGGATAGAACTGGATCCCAGAGGTGGGAAGAGGTTTGCCCAGAGTCCTGCTGCTGGTCAGCGACAGCTGGCCTGGGACCAGGCCCTGGGCTCTCTCAGTCCGAGAGCCTGTGGCCAAGGGCAAGCACAGAGCCGCGGCTGCCCTCCTGGGAGGGGTCCCAGGGTGCCCTGACCACCCTCATTAAAGAAGACCATGCGGCGGGCCTTTCTGGCAACTCTGTGTGTCTGTCCCTTGATGTTCTCAGGATAAAACGTGGCTTGTTCTTGGTACCGGCCAAACGCTTATCCCTCTGCTACACAGTGGCACAATTTCTACGGGATTGCAGAGATGTTACTCACCTCTGATTCATATCTTTAACCTCATAGACTAAATATAATATATATGTATATATGCACACAAAACATATTTTTAATTCAAGCACATATATAAAATTTAAGTTGGCCTCCCACCCTCAGGTGTGCCCTCTCGATGTAGGACATTTCCGGGGCCGCAGGTGGCCTTCTTGCTGGATTCTAAATGCCCCCATGACATGGGACTAGCGCCCAGGGAGGGAGGCACACGCAGGGTCGATGCAGAATCCTGGGTTCTATCCCAGCTCCAGCCCTTCCTGGCTGTCTGAGCTTTAAGAGCATTTCTGCTTTATCTTTTGTAAAACTGGAGGAACGGTGTGTTTCACAAATGATGCACGGGAAACTCCCAGCACCGCACCTGGGAGGCAGCATCTGATATCCCCGGCTCTGCTTTCTTGTCCTAGTTTGCGCCTCCTGGCACCAGCAGGGCCCACGAGCACTTTGTTCCCTGGAGCAGGCCGATGTCATTGTGGCTCTGCTCAAATGAGCACAGTGGGCGAGATGTCTTTTGTCCCGGGTGGCACCGGCTGGCCCACCGCTGGAGTCCTGTGTGGCGTGCGCCGGGAGTTGCGAGGCCAGCGGCGATTGGAGGCAGACCCTGAAAGAGCAGCGAGGAGAGGACGGGGCGGACCAAGACGCGGCACCGCGCCGGTCCAAGCAGCGTTTCCGCCTCTCATCCTGTCAGCAGCTGCGTGCCTGGGCAGTCTCACTTGATTTCGAAGGAAACACACTGAGGAAAATTAAATGATTAGGTCAAAATCGCGGAGCGCTAATACTTAACACGTCGATAGCTAAAAGCAAATCGCAATCCTCCCTTTTCTCTTGCGTATTGGTAGCGAGGTCTTGTGGATTTTCAGCTAAGACTGAGTTTTACCCAAGTGCGTGGCAGAGACGTTGTGTTTCCTGAATTTGGTGCCCGTCGCGCTGTTGACATTTTTGAGCCCCTGCTTGCAGCTGCCCTTTACCACGATTGTTCAGAAACAATTTCCAGGGCTTTGTCCGCTCCGGAGACAGTAACGCTGGGGAATGCAAAATATTTGGGCCTCCTTGTTTGATTTTCTACTTTTTTGTCGAGTTCTCCCTTTGCCTCACATTCTTCAAAGGATAAAGGGCACATTAACAGGCTCTTCACTGATCGTGACAATTAGGGTGCAATTTGTGAACTGAAATTGCCAATTGCCTTCACTGCTTTGGGACTGATGGTGCCCCTCCCACTCTTCTCTAAAACGGGGCTTAACTTAAAGCCGCCCGGCCCGGACGGAGGGGCCTTCTGATTCGTGTGTGGGTCTTCCGAGCGGGGAGCTGTGACGTGCTGCGTGCGCTCAGGGAGGGAGAATGAGCCCTCAGCGGTTCATGCATTTTGGTGATTTATTTCCAGCAGTAAATTAGCGGCGCACAGGGAGATCTTTGAATAACTTTTTTTTTTTTTTTTGCACGGAGAATAACCACAAAACCATTGAACGAGAATGAGGAATTGGTGATCGCATGTCCCGGCAGTAACTGACTGACTGATGAACTAACAGATTCACCAAGTATTTATTCAGTTGCTTACTGGCAACAGGGAGGAGACGCAGCACCGTGCGGGTAGCAGAGCAGTTGGAATCGACGCACCTGTGTGCCCGCCTGCTTCTAGAACCCTTTCTGTCCCCAACCTGCACTGCGCTCCGTGCCGCTCTCTGAGCTGGTTTTAGAGAACCGTTTTTCTCCCGGTGATTCTGCACGAGCGCGCAGACAGGCCGCCGCTGGGGATTCGGTCTTCGTGTCACTCTGCGCTTTGGCTTTGGGGCGTGATTGGCTGCATTTCCTCACGGCATTTATTTCATTGCATATTTAACTGGCTGAAAGTTTCCCGTTAATTGGGTGGAATCTTACCTTTCGGAGCGTTTTGGTTCTGAGCAGTCTCAGACTTAAGCACAGTTAATTCCCCTTTGAGATCCTCTATCACCGACGACATGAGATCAAATAACCAACTAATTAAAATTGATGTCCACCCTCTATTGAAGTCATTATTCGCTTTCCCTTGAGGAAGTGGTTTTCTGAATTTGCAATCCCTGGGGAATATTTTTTTTCTTCCTCAAATCACGTGAGTGTGAAAATGTGGAGTCTAAGAATCTTGTCTCCTCTCTGTCAAAGGAAATGGTTGTCACGGAAGATTCTGTGTCCTCAGCCCCACATCCACAAACACATAGGCTCGTAGGATTCCAGCCAAGCGCCTCCAAACACCTCTCTGTGCACGGCGTGGGAGGCAAGTGTGTCAGTGCCCACGAAGGCTTTCAGGAAAAGGGCCGAGAGCCCTCTGCAGTGCCGCACGCTTAATGCTTAAGACAAAGACAGCCTGCAGGGCTGGCACCTGTGCACGTGCTTGTGAGTGTGTGTGCGTCTGTTCACGTACATGTGGGTTGCTGCTGAAACAGGCAGGACGTGTTGTGTCTGTGTGTAACGCAGGTGCATGGTATGTTTATATGTTTATGTACATACATCGCAGTAGAACTAGCTACTGCAGAAGGTTAATGACCAGTGCTTGGTGGAGTCTCAGCGGCTTCCCGCTTGCGAAAGGGGTGAGGGCTGGCCCTCTGTTACCGCGGCAGCCAGGGGAGCTGGCCACGGAGGCTCCTGCCCCGGGGCGTGGCTGGGTGTGTGGTCGTGCGTGGCCTCAGGAAAGCGGGAGCAACTCCCAGCCACGCGATGCTCCCAGGCTTTTTTCCTGCCTGTTGCGGGTCAGAGTGACCCTGGGACGCACTGGGTCAAGAAAAGACCCCGATGGGCCGTTGCCTGGCTGTTCCGCTGGACACAGGCCCACGTCTCCTTCCTCATTGGCTCTGGGTCCACGTGGCCTGGAGCACAGCCACCAAGAGACCAAGAGCGGAGACCCGGAGTCCTGTCCCGCAGGAGTCTGCCCTGCATGGCCTGGTGGACGTGCCGGCTTAGCCATGCGAGTCATTTCCTATCAAGAGCCACCTCTGACACTCGGGTCACTGTGGCTGCCCTGGGACTGCTGAGGAGGGTTCTGGGGCCGGACGCAAGCCCACAGGACAGACGCCATGGAGTTGGTAACGTCTGTTGTGGCCGCCGCCTGCCCCCTGGGCTAGATGTGCTCTAGGTCCTCGCTGAGCCCCAGGTGACCCTGCTTGGTCTGTGTGTCCTTTTCCCTGCTGACGGGGCTGTGCAGGATGTCTTTGATCTCGGCTGTGTTTGCCCCCCTCTGCTCTGCTGCCCCCAGCTTGGCATGTGCTGCTGCTGGGTTGTTACGCCAAGAACAAAATGTGTTTTTAAAAGTGGGTGGGTAGTCTTTTTTGAGTTTTGAGTTTCAAAAGCGTGGTCCATGGAAGGTCTAGAAATGAGTGAAGATGGAAAAAGCCAGAAGAAATCCGAGCCCAAGGTTGGAGGCCCGAGAGCGTGGATTCCCCATCCTCCGCCTTTGTTCTGCTGAGCGTCGAACCTCAGTGGACAGGACGGGTCCCACCTGCACTGGGAAGAGCCACCTGATTTCAATGCCGTTCTCACCTGGAAGCATCTGCAAGGACAGACCTAGAAACACTCGTCACCAGCTCTCTGGGCACCCCTGGTGCAGTCAGGGTGGCACGTAAATCAGCCATCACAACTCCCTCTCTATAAGACGGGGGACCAGGCTTGATAGCATCGGGCCATGGACACGACGGGCAGAAATGAGGCTGATCTGCCCCTCAGAAGAGCAAAGCCCACGCTGCTGTCCTTGGCATCAGAGTGTAGTCAGCCTGCCCCTCCTGTTCATCAGGTCCTCACCACGACTCCAGTCCTGCCCACCCACCCTGGCTCATGGCCGCCTTTTGTCCTCTGAACCACGCGGTTCTCATCGGTGGCTTTTTGTCAGCACAGACCTCTCCGTGTCCGCTGCACCTGCTTCTTGTGCCTGCACGGTGAGGTTGGCATCACAAACCCACATGCCAAAAACTGTGGTCCTTCCCATCCTGCCTTGCCTCTGTCAACAAAAGCTCCGGGACTCCAGGCCAAAATCGCGGTGCACCCCTAGATTCCTCCTTTTCTCTTACACTGCACAGCTGGCCTCTCTACTTTACCTCACAGAAATTCAGTAAGGCTATCAGTCCCACCATGTCCCCCGACCATGTGCATCCACATTCGCGTCCAATGCAATAAGACAGGAAAAAGAAATACAAAGTGAGATTGGGAGGGAAGATGCCAATCTGTCTCTCTTCCGAGGCAGTGGGTTAGCATATGTAGAAAATCCTAGTAACCTACAAAAGCTAATAGTGAGTTTATCAAGGCCACGGGATACTAGTTGATAAACAAAAATCCATTATATTACTATAAACTAACCGAACCATTGGAAAGTGATTTAAAAATACAATTTCTAACAGAATAAAACATATGAAATATTTAGAGATAAACTGAACAAAATATGTGCAGGATTTGTATACTCAAAGCTATGAAATATTGCTGAGACAAATTAAAGATGACCCAAATTAGTTGAGAGGTACATCATAGGCACGGATTTGAAGATCTGATGTAACTAAGAGGTCAGTCCCTCCCAAACTCGTCCATATAGTCAGTGCAATCCCAGTAATAATCCAACCATGCTTATGTTTTGGCAGAAATTTATAAAGTCAATGAATTTTAAAAATTTACATGGAAAAGCAAAGGACTTCAAACAATGAAAACAATTTTGGAAAGCAGGAAGGAAGTCAGAGAACTCACACTATCAGATTTTGAGACGTGCGACAGTAATCAGAACTGGGTGGGATCAGTATACAAGAGACACACAGGTCAACGGAACAGAGGAGAGACCAGAAGACAGACGCACATGTGAGTGATCAACTGATTTTTGGCACAGGTGGGGGATAGACGCTCTTTTCTGTAACTGGAGCGGGAACCGCTGAACATCCATATGGAAACAACAGCAGCCTGCAGCTCTGACCTCACACAAAAATCGATTTTAAACATATCAAGGACCTAAAAGTAAAACTATCAAACTCACAGAAGAAAACATAAGAGAAAATTTGGGGGATTTTGACGTATGCAAAAATTACTCATTTATTAAAAGCACAAATTATAAAAGACAGAATGGACATATGGACTTTATCAACATTAAAATCTCCTGCTCTTCAAAAGGCACCGCCCAGAAAAGGAAAAGGCTCAGGCTGGGAGAGGATGTTTGCAATCGTATATCTGACAAGGAGCTCCCTTCCAAAGTACGTAACCATCGTTAAAAACTCAATTATACTAATGGAGAGACAGCCCGATTTTTAAAAAGCGCCGAGGATTTGAACAACTTATGAAAGAAAATGCGAATGTCCAGTGTGTGCATTACACCATTCACCATCAGGGGACTGTGAATCGAACCCAGGAGGAGCCACCACACGTCCTCTGGAACCACCGGCGTCACGGAGATGGCTGGAGCCCCACACACTGCTGGTGATACGACCGGATTGGGAAACGATTGGCAGCTTCTTATAAATTTAAACACATCGACTATGATATATCATCACTGCAATGTCATTTTAGGCATTTATTCAAGCAGTGAAAACACACGACTGCACCAACACTTGTCCGGGTGTTCAAAGAGCTTCCTTAACAATGGCCCAAATGGGAAACGGCCAACGGTCCATCCGCCGTGCCTGCTTAAACAAATTGCTGCATTTCTAGACATTCGGATATGGTTTAACAATTAAAAGGAAAAAGCTGCTTACGCTCTCCGAGGTCTTTGATGAGTCTCGACGATACCGGGCACTGGAGCACGATGGTAGCGACCACGGAGGCGTAAGTGTGGCCCGGCGGAGCGAACCCACGTCGGCACACCCACTGCTCCTGGGAGAGAATCCTCGGATCTGCAGCACTCTGGCACGTGTGAGTGACACAGCCAGGGACACGACTGTCGCAGTTGGACACACACCAGAGAGACCGGGGGAGGGGACACAGTGAGAAAGACCTTCCCGAAGCCGCACCAGCCTGTTCTCAAGCAAGTCCTCATCTGTGCAGGTGCGGAAACGCAGCTCTGGGTTTGCTCAGCAGAGCGCGAGGGCGGGCTCAGGCGCTGCCTCGCATCACACGGAGTCCCCGCGGGCGGAGGCCGAAAATCGTCACGCCAATTACTCGTTTAGAATGAAAAGGGTGTAGACCCAGAGGACTTACACACACGGTCACGATTAACACGTTTCTCTTCCTGTTGAGAAATCTACCCGAAAAGGCAAAAAAATCTTGCCTGGTGAGTTTGGAGTTAGAGCAAGGAGGGAGGGTGACAGGCTGGTCCCTAGGTCCACCCAAACTTTCATTATGACCATTGTGCAGACCAGCGGGACGGGTCTGCAGGTATCCTTATGCCCTCATCGTGGACCAGCCTGCATCGCACGCTGATGTGATGTGTGCACGCACGGTGGACCAGCCTGCATCGCACACTAGTCTTGCTGGCCACCGGACACCTTCTGTCCCTTTAGAGGACCTGGCATTCATCTCTTTTGATTCATCTGAAGGTTTTATGGTTTAGTTTACTAAGAATATTTCTACTTCCAACTCCCTACCTCATTAACTAAATATATGGCATATTTCAAGGTAAACTTAATTATATGCAAAATATGCGCTTATTATTAGAAAAGTTGATAGATAAAATCCGTAAACCTACCACCTAGAAAAAAACCGTAAGTAATTACCGTTACAACTCGCAGAAAGTAAACAGAGGACTTCCCGGTAGCCGCTGTCGCATTCTGAATCTGCTTCTCCTGTCTCCTTCTCCTGGCGGAAAACGAGAGTGGCGTTCCCCTCACAGGGGCTGTCCCGAGTGTGCACGTCACACGCGTGTAACCCGTGCAATCCTGCGCCCTCTGCATCGGAGGGGAGACCCGCGTCTCCCCTGCAGTGGAAGCCGACGCCGGCTCTGCTGGATTCCTCGCCCCCTGCCCAACTGTGGGCGTGCATCTGGAGAGAAACTGGACTTTGCAGTTGGGAATCCAGCCGCTTTCAAATAAGCCAGCTAATGTCTTCATTCGAACAAGTTGCTTTATCTCTTTCACACACGCACACAGACTAAATTTGGGCTGGAACATCACAGCCATCCCCAGCTAGACAGTGATCCTCACTTCATATTGGCATAACAGAAAATTTGTTTGACAAAAGAGTTTGCAGCTCGGTGTGACCCGGACATTTTCTTTAACTTCCCAAAGTCTGAGCTTCCTGACCTGTGGAACAGAGTCGTGTTGGGCATTAAATGAGACGCTGGACACGATGTGCTCACCATCACCATCTCTGTTATCTCTTCGCTGAGTTAAGTGGCGACTCCCTCCGACCATCCTCAGACTTCCGGAAGTTAAATAAAGTGTCTGGATTACACCCTGAGCAGCAAACTCAATTGCAAAATAAATTTTCTGTTCGGCAAATCTGACCCTGAGGATTTGCCTTAGCCGTGTAAGAAAACGGATTTTCCCGATCATGTTTGAGCAGTGAATACGGCACAGGCTCTGAAAAGCAGTAAACACCTTGCATTTCACCCCGAAAGAAGAGTACCTGGGAAATGTTCTCAGAAGGCGGTGAGCAGTCGACTCCCGCAAGATGGTGCAAACACGCCGCTTTGCCGCCCTCCCCCACCAGCCACAGACGCGCACGTCTGTCTGTGGGAAGGTGCCATTTCTTGGAACAAATTCTTGATGAAATTAAACAGTGTCTTCAGCTTGGCATGCACTGGCGCAGACGACAAGTGCGTGGGTAGTGACAGACTTTGGAAACTAGCAAAAGGAGCTGCCTGTCCCCGCGTTTGCCAGTCGTAGCTGCAGGGGGGAGGCAGGCCGGGCCCCTCCGTGGGCAGAGGAGGCACAGTCTTGCCTCAGACAGTTGGAGCCCCTCGGACCATCAGGCCGTTTTGTTTGCACACCCCCGTGGGACGAACATCACAGTGAGCACGTTGGAAATGTAAGACCCTAAGGCTTCCCCATGGGTTTCGCTTGGTCTGCTGCAAGCCCCGCTGTGCACTCCGGGGTGGCCGGTACCATCCCCAACCCAGAAATCACCAGGTGTCAGAGGAAGGAGGGGTTGAATGAGGCCCTGAACACCCGGAAGGATTCCTTCCGGCTTCCTCTGCAGGAAAACACGCGCCAGTGTGAGAGATGAGGACAAGACAGGTCTGATAGGAGTTTCTGTTATTCAAAGCGGAATTTTCTATTCTCAAGTTATTCCGCTTCATTGAGGATTTTAAAATACAGCATGTTATATCGTAAATAATTTTAATATTGATTTAGAAGAGGAGAGAAATGCAGGAGAAAAACGTGAGCCTCGAAAACAGCCCCTTTGAAATGCGGGTGTTTCCTTCCCATTTCCTGCGCTGTGTGCGGATCTGACCACGCAGCTGCAACCTCCGCGGACACCCGCCTTCTTTGCGCACACGCCCGCTGCCCGTGGTTTTGAGCAGCCCGTCCCATCGCCCTTCACCTTCCAAACGACTCGCCAGGCTCGGGCAGGGGGCACCCGCCCCACCCCGCTCGGGCAGAGCGACGTCCGGCCCATCCTCCATCCTTCGCTCCAGGAATAGGGGAGGAGGCAGGAGCCGTGACGTCAGGCCGCAGCGGGCAGGTGGGGGCAGAAGA
This sequence comes from Lepilemur ruficaudatus, assembly GCA_963574885.1. Classification (NCBI taxonomy): domain Eukaryota; kingdom Metazoa; phylum Chordata; class Mammalia; order Primates; family Lepilemuridae; genus Lepilemur; species Lepilemur ruficaudatus. The sequence goes on from CAUYRT010019835.1 coordinate 84,110, forward strand.
GGGGTCACCACCCCCGGCCTGCGGCCCCCTCGGCATCTGGACCGCTAAGGAGGGCGCCTCCCTCCCGGCTGACACTGCAGAGGCCACCGGCACAGGCCCGTGCTGGGATGGGGGTGACGTCGCAGCCGGGTGCGTACGGCGTATTCACAGACGCGTCGCCGCTCTGAGAAGCGTCTCAAACGCCGTGCCACGCACGGTCTGCAGCGCCGTCTTGACCATGGTGGTGGTTTTGTGTTGCTCTGGGGATGCGGAGACAGTTGATCTTCCTTTTTCATTATGTAGATAGACCTTGCTCCTCGCTGGAAAAATGAAAAGAGAGAAACATGCAAAGAGCAAAAGCTTTCCTTGATCGACCTGCAGGTGATTGCTTTGGTTTCTGAAAACACAGATGCCGTGCGTTCTAGAGGGCTCCTTCCCTCCCGTAGGACAGCGGCCTGGCTGGGCTGGCCCGGCTTCTGCAGGAGCTCGGCCCGCGGCGCACCTGGACTCCGGCGCGGGGCGGGAGGATGCGCTTGGGTGGCGAGGAGGTGAAGTTCAGACCAAACCAGCCCCGTTTGCACAGCGGTTCGAAGACGAAAAGCCCCGCAGAAGTGCTTGTTGTCATGACCATGAATAATGGATGAGCCCGGGCGGCCAAATGGAGCATTTACACCCGAGCGCTGCACCCCGGTGTCTTTCAGGGACAATTATCTCTGGCCTGGCCTCTGAGGTGCGCTTGGCCGTGGGATCCCTCCACCTTGCACCAGGGGGAGGTTGGGCCAGACAGCGGGGGCGTCCTCAGGAGGCTGGAGCAAGGTCGGCCTCCCCGTCCTCTCCGGGAGCTCAGGCCCCTGCGGCCCCCGGCCCCGCAGACACGCGGCGCTCTGCTGTGGGGGCTGCGCAGACCTTCTCCAAGTCCCCTGTTCTGGACAGACCCCCTTGCCCTCCCGGCAGCTCTTCCGTCTCTGGTCACAACTCTCCCTCTTGGTCCCAACTGTGTCCTTGGAAAGCACCCCCATTGCTTGCTGCAATGAGATGGCCAGACCCCTGCCGCAGAGCTGTGGCGGTGCCCGGCCGCGGGAGTGTTCGAGGGCTCTCGGCACTTGGGCTGAAGCTTCCTTCCCGGGGAACTGGATTGTTTCATGTAGAAATAACCGACGGCTTCCTGAGCACCCGGGACGGGGGTGGGATTAGGGGTCACAGGCCCACGGGGGTTTGGCAGCGTGAGGATCTAGAACGCAGAGGCTGGGGTGGCCCAGCCAGACTTTGGTGGTCACCAGCCGGCACCGTTGCCTCTGGACGGCACACTCTGCCTCCTCTCTAGCTCGGCCCAGGGCAGGAGCCTCTGCTGTGCTTTATCGGGGACAGAGGGCACGGAGCAGAAGGGCCGTAGACAGCATCGTTCCTGCAAAAGCCTCGAGCAGGTGTGGCCTCTTCTGGCCTCTCTCCATGGAAGCTTGGAGACACACGGAGGGCCCAGGCCAGAGGCGGAGGTGCCAGGGGCCTCTGGGACGGCCGTCAGTCTCGCTGTGCTTATTCCAGAAGGATTAACCTGCCCCCAGACAGTCTCATCCAAGGCCTCTGCGCAACCGGGTTGATCTGATCCGAATGAGGACATCTTGCGCAAAGCGTTCATTTCCGAGAACCGCACGTCTGTGGACGTTTTCTTCAGCTGGGAGGTGGGAGTCGGGGAACAGTCAAGATCACCAGTAGGATCTACGTTTATCTCACGATTTACAGCCTGACTTTTGGCACCGTTCCTACAACTGTCCCTCGAGCCAGTTCATCAAATCGTTCAAAGGGAGCCCGGATCCTTCAGCGAATCGGAGCCGCTCACTGCAGCAAACATGGAGAACAAGCACGACCGCCGTGGCGGCCGCCCAAGGCGTGATTTTGCTCCCCGGGACGCGACGCTGCCCAGCCCGTGATGCTGCCTGCCCGGAGCGAGCGAGACGGGACGGTTTCCATGCTGCCAGCCCAGGACAGGGAGCCGCCTGCCTCAGGTGGCCGTCCGGCCGGCAGAGAGCGTCCTTGGCGAGGAGGAGAGACGAGCAGCGTGGCCGGGTTTGGAACCATGCGGAGCTTTCTCAAGGCACAGCACGCCCGCAGCGGCAGGACATTGGTGGCACTGGCATTGGTTGCCACCCTCTGCACGTCCAGGGGACACGCGGGGCACGGATGGGGGGTCTGTGTGGCTGCGAGGCCAGCAGGTGGCCAGGCAGGGAGGGGAGTCCAGCCCCCGGCTCTAGCTCAGGTGGCTCCGAGGTCCGTGGCTTTGGGCTGAAAGGACAGGGTGCCCAGGCGTGAGCACAAGCCAGATGCCCACCGGGAAGGGGGCAGCAGAGACAGCGCTCGGGGGTCTCGGCAGGCCCTGGGGCGGCAGATGGGGGTCCTGAGCCCCGGCACACACCAGCTCCAGCCGTTCCTAGGCCCTCGCGCGGGGTCACGTCATGGCGCATGCTTTACAGACGCAGAATCTGCCTGCAGCCCACTCCCTGGGTGACCAGCCAGAGGTTCACACGGCGCGCTGCTCTCTGGCTCCTCCTGAGTTCAGGGTGGTGGGTGCGGTGGCCACCTCTGGGAACACCGTGCGCTCGTCCCACTCTGGGCTGGTCCTGCGTCCTCCGTAGCGGGCAGCACAGACCGTGTCCCGTGAGCATCTGTGGGTCCATCTGTTTGGTCCAGGGCTCCTGCGGCAAGCGGCACACTCTGCTTGCAGACTCAGAGCACACGTTTGCTTAGCAAAGGCTCTGACAACTCCTGCAGAGAGAACCCCGTGTAAACTGTGTTTAACACACTGACTGCCACACTAAGAAAAAAAAAAATCTTCCTTGGGGCCACAATGTTTTATGAAAATAGAATAAAAACTTCGAAAAAAAAAACGATCCTTTCTAATTTAATGAAACATTTATTTTGTTTTGTTTGCTGTGTGTGAGTTGTATACAACTAAATCGTCAATATTAATTGTATTAATAACAGTAAGATCATCAACAAGTAAGATTTTCAGGAACCAACTGCAGGGTTTTGCCGGGAGCCACCTGCCACGTAACACGTGTGCTACAGCGTGGCAGCGTGAGTTGCCCGCACACCTCGCGGCTCCCGAGGTAAAGAGACGTGTGAGTTACATACGCTTCACGAGGCCCCTGGGTCAGTGGTAGCGTGAGTTAAATACAACTCACAGGGCAGTTAGTGTGTTAATGCAGCATTTCCCTAGGTGCCGAGGGGCATCCACCAACGTGCCACAGAACCACAGGCGCTCTGTCGAGCACAGCTGGAGACGTCTGGGTGTAGCGGGCAGCAACGTGGAGTTGGGGATCAGACAGACTTTTGTTCGAAGCTTGCCTCTGCTGTGCACCCTGAGCGAGTTATCCTACCCCGTGGAGCCTCAGGTGTCTCGTGCACAAATGCGGATGATAAAACCATCTGCTGGTGCTGCTGCAATTAGATGAAACAATACATGTGAACTGCTTAGCGTGGCACTTTGCACACGGTAAATAATGGACGGTATCTGTTGTTGTTCTTAATATTCTTTTTATTATTCTGACGAACAGGATTGGCATTCAACTGAGAAGTCCAGAGTTTAAAGTAAAGGCCGTTTTATGCTCATGTAGTGTCTGTCTGGGGTGTTTGGAGACGGTCTAGGCACTTGCACAGACTATCTGGGATCGTTAATAACAGCCCCCTCTGCTTGCCCGGGTACTTGGCTTCAATTTAAGCAATGAAGCCAGAATTAATAAGAAACCGCAGCCCTTTCTTCCTCTGAGTATTAACAGTTTTGAGGAAATGGTTGAACCGTTCTTGCGTTTCATGATTAGGCGGGACACGCTCACTCATATCTGAAGGAAGCTCCAGGTCCTCTGCTCATAGGCAAGGTGACAGCACGGTGAGGGGAGAGCTGGGCCCCCAAGGTCGGAGTGAATCGTGCTCGCCGGGCGGGCTGTGCACTCCGGAAAGTCTCCGCCTCCCGTCCTCTGCAACAGCCCGTAATCAGCACCTGATTGGTGGCTCCCCGTCCTCGTCTCCAGCCTAATAGAGTTTCTTGGCTGTTACTCCAGCCACTCTTCAGCCAGCTGCGGTTGGCCTGTCATTTTGCTTTCTGTTCGGGACGGTCCTGAGAGCTGAGGCCTGAAATCTGAGGGGAGAAGGGCAGAGGGCGAGTGTCTTCCCGGCTCTGAGGGACAGTGCAGTGACATGCGCTATTGTGCCCGTTCACCGGCACTAGTGACTGGGGTGACACCAATAGCTGCCGGAAAGATCGTGAACCTTGAAACCGCACTGCCTTGGCACGATGGAGACGTATGTTCTGCTCCTGTGACAGTGCAATGCAGGGGTCCCGGGTCCTGGGAAGCTGGGCTCTCTGCGGAGTTCAGGGACCTCCCCCCCAGCTCAGCCCTTCCTTCCTTGGGCTCCACAGGGTCTCAGAAGCCTCGGTCTTGTCGAGACAAGGACGAGAGCTCGAGGAGGGCCGGCAACTTCTGACCACTTGGCCAGCAGCGCCGCACACGCTGGGCTCGCGCTCCGGGGCACGTGCCCCACGGGACCAGGTCTGGAAAACCCCGGCTGAGCAGCAGCCTTTGGTGATAACACACTCCGTGGAGGGCACGGCCTCCGTGGCAGCCGGCGCTGTCCGCGGGCACGCCATCCTCGGGGCACCCAGCGAGAGACCTCCGGCACTCCGACCAGACCAGACTCAGCTACACCTGCTTCTTCATCCGGAAGCCCAAAGAGATGGTCTTCCTGGGGAAGGGGTGTAGATACCTGGGGAGACCCTCCCTCTTCCCTTCATTCATTCATTCATTGGATAGCAGAGGTGGGCTAATTCGCCACCGCTGTCCAAGAGCTTGAGAGAAGGTCTCCGGAGGCCAGGATGAGGGTGCTGGGGTAAGGTCCGTCCAGGACGGCCGTCTCTTTGGGGATCTCTGTGTACCTGCCCCTGGGGGGCCCTGACATTGCCTGGGAAGCCCCCCTCTCAGGGCTGCGGCGCCCCGTCCCAGTTGGGAGTTTCCCCGTCAGGCCCAGGGCCCCGGGCTCCACGGCGGGGAATCCCGGCATGCCCGGCTCTTTGAAGTAGCAGCCGTCGGGCCTGCAGGGCTCCCCGCCCGCTTCAAAGGCAGCAGAGGGCGGGGAGCAGCCGCATGGGCAGTGGGCACATGGGGCGCGTGGGCAGGGCGGGCCGGGTGGGAGGGGCCCCCACGTCTCCCCGAGTCCTGGGTGAGGGGACCCAGAGGGCCCTGGGGCAGCCGGCACGGCCTTCCCACGGAGCGCTGGGGAACCTCTGCTCACTCCCACCTCCTTCGTCCACCTGCCCTCCCATCCGTCCCTGCGTCCATCCATCCACTCGGGGTCTGTGGCGAACCCGCAGGGAGCCAGGCGCCGGCCAGCAGGGCTCCGGCCACCGGCACGTCCACCGCCCTCCACCTCACACGGCCCAGCTCTCCCCCGTTCACGCCGGCCCTGTCCCCGCCGTCAGTCCTGCCCCATCACCCTCGTCTTCCAAACCCGCCCCAGGCAGGGCAGGCAGGTCCCACGCTGGATCTCAGCTTCCGATTTCTCCCCCACCCTTCGGGACACCTGGGGTCGGGGGAGGCCGAGTGTGGGCACCGGGTCCAGATGCTCAGCCACGCGGGAGCCCACGCGGCCACGGGCGGACACAGCATCTGTCATCCGCGGCTCGACACGCAGTGAGCGCGGAAGGCGTGTGATCACCACCCCGGCGGGAGCGCATAGGGCTGGAGACCCACGACCCACACTCCCGCCTCCCCCTCCTCTCTCCCGCGTCAGCAGTGAGGCCTCTCTCCTGCCAGGACAGCCAGCACCTTCCTTCTGCGTCCTCGCTGGCACTGCTTTTAAAACTGTGGCTTGTGGACCATTAGTGGGTTTTGGGATCAACCCGGTAGGTCAGCACAGCACTTGCGCAAAAGATGAAATAGAGCAACAGAGAACAGAAGACACCGAGGAAACTGCTCGGTGAGACGTCTGTGTGCTTCTGCACGTGCACGGGGCCGTAAAATGACTTCTTGCCGCGCGACGCAGCCCCAAAGCTCCAAAAAACACCCCCCGCAGTGAGTGCTGCTGCTCGCCAGAAAATGTGAGTGCTGAGTTTTAAAGATTTCTCGAGATGAACTTTCCTTAACATACGTCTGATCAGTTTGACAGCTCACCGGGATTTGGAGCCTTGTTCCTTGCGGAGACGTGTGGTTTCCTTCCTTCCTTCCTTCATCCGTACATTCCACGAACGTCCTGTGCCGCCGTCTGGGAAGCAATGGGCCGCTCACCTCCACGCTCCAAGGACAGCCAAAGGAGACTGTATTTCCCACCTGCACGTTCTGTGATCAGGACGCCCAGAGCACCATCTCTCCACTCACGCAGCGGCAGTTTTTCAATAGTAGGCATCAGCTAACTTTTCTTATTTTTAAGAACAAATCCCAGACGTTCTGTTGCCCCCGTCCCGGCCCATTTTTGGGGACCTGGCTTAAGTTCTCCCACATTCAAGGTTCCCTTCTGGTTCACTCCAATTCGTTATTTTTTTTCTTTTCTTTTAATCCTTCAATGTAGAAAAAAAATGGCAGGGACTCTCTCCTAAATATCT
>CAUYRT010019837.1:0-11756 GCA_963574885.1 Lepilemur ruficaudatus
ACCTGTAATCCTAGCACTCTGGGAGGCCGAGGTGGGCGGATTGCTCAAGGTCAGGAGTTCGAAACCAGCCTGAGCAAGAGCGAGACCTCGTCTCTACTATAAATAGAAAGAAATTAATTGGCCAACTAAAAATATATAGGAAAAAAAAAATTAGCCGAGCATGGTGGCACATGCCTGTAGTGCCAGCTACTTGGGAGGCTGAGGCAGGAGGATCACTTGAGCCCAGGAGTTTGAGGTTGCTGTGAGCTAGGCTGACACCACGGCACTCTAGCCCGGGCAGCAGAGTGAGACTCTGTCTCAAAAAAAAAAAAAAAAATCACATGAATTTTCTACTTACCCATGGTTCCACAAAAATTGCTCTAAAAAAAGTGGAAAGATAATCACAAGCCAAACCATGCATTTGAAAGAATGAGGATGTACTTTCACAATAAAAATAAAACAAGAAGTGTCAAAGTGAAATGTCAGAGGTATCAACTGTCAAACTTAGTACTTAAGGAAATCAGACATTTCATACTTAATAGCCTAAATATATAACTTTTTACAACTTGTTTAAGAAAAATGATAGCCAAGAAGTCTATTTTCTGATTTAATATCATGAAATTTATTTTAAAAAATCTTAATTTTGTTTCTGGGCTAGATAGCAGTAAGATCAAGTTTCCTTAGTTAGAATTCAAACTATTCAAATTAAACATATCTCATTCCTCCATGTTCTATATGTATATGCCTTCTTTTGTTCTATTTGCTTTTTCTAACTGCAATTTACTTTGCTACAAAATATTGTAATTGCAAAAATGTATTAACAACAATGTTTTCTACTAAACTATATATATATATATTTGTATTTCACGGCAGTATGCTCACAGTAGGAATATGTTTAGACTATGTATGAGTAGTGATAGAACTGGAATCAAGACCTTGAATAGGAGTCCTGTCTCTTTTAGTTGTTAGACTGCTGTATAGTAAAATGACTGCAATAATAATACTTCTCTTGGCAGCATTGTTGTAAGAACCAAAACAGATGATGCATGTAGAATTGTTGTACAAACTCTTGCAACATAATGTAAATGTAATAAGGATATGTAATATTACACAAATTTAATAGTACAGAAGTTTAAGGTAAAGGCAATGAAATATAAGATGTATCACACTGATGATTTTATAGCACTTATTTGTGTTTTGGCCAAAAATTTTAGCCATCCACTACTCAGACCATACTTGGGTGAATAGGCAGGACAGATCTCATTTTAGGCATTCAGTTGAATGTTAGAAATATCATATGGTATAAATAGTTTTATTATTTTGTCTATATGTGCTGCATGTACAGATTTCAAAGCCATAGGACAAGATATTTAAAAGAACATTTTTGAAACAGAGGAATGATGGCACTAATAATCATTCCTAAATTCCTCAATTTTGAGGATGTATACTTTTTGTTAAGATGCATATAATTATCAGCTTAAGATGATAATTGTGCAGTTTTATTTTCTTTGACAAATTATTTTATCAAAATTTGTATACTCACCAACTTTAAACTTTATTGTATGCTTTTGAAATGAATTAAATGCAGCATTTTACTCTATCTTGATGTGGAGGTCACTCACTCTATTTCAAGTGTGTAGCTTTCTGAGGATTGTATTTGTACTAGGTTACTCACTATATTTGGGGGCATAATTGTCACATTTTATTAGGGGCTACTATGAGAACTAAATTAATTTAATGTGTTTACATTTTCTAATTATAGTTGAAGACCAATGTTTCTCTTTGGAAGGAGCTGGAGTCAACTAAAGCTGTTATTATGGGAGAAACTGCTGTTGTAGAAATAGATACCTTTCCCCGAGGAGTAATTTTAATATACCTAGTTATAGCATTTTCACCTTTTGGGTACTTTTTGGCAATTCATATCGTAGCAGAAAAAGAAAAAAAATTAAAAGAATTTTTAAAGATAATGGGACTTCATGACACTGCCTTTTGGTATGTTATTAAAAATTTATTACTAGTATAATAGTTATATAAAATGTACAAGTTTTCAGAGTTATAATTTTGATATTTACCCAGCTTAATGAGGTGCTGCCTCTGTTTTCTTACGATGATTGCCTTTGTCTTAGAATTTGAGACTAGTCAACAAGCTTCAACAATTTATTGGCTTGCTTTACCATAAGGGAAGAAGAATTGAAAAGCTTATATTGACAATACATGTTTACATTTTATTTAACATTTTGTTTGAATCCATGAGACATGCTCCATGTATTTCATTGTGTATTTCAGAGTACAGAAAATATGAAAGCCTGAAAAGTTAGAAATTGTTTGTTATAGTCCTCCTCTAATATTATAGCATATACATGATATTAAAAATTTAGTTAAAATAATTCAAGTCCGTATGTACAGTATGTGGACTTTTTTTCATGGAAAGTTTTAGTTATTTGAGTGAATTAAGATAAAATGCAAATAATCTATAGAGAAATTTTAAAAACATGTTCACACAAAACTGTGTCAGCATTTTAATACAATCATAGTTTCATAGAAGTGTACATTTTTATAAATAAGTCTGAGTGTATTTTCCTTACTCTTCCCACTATGTAATAAGAAAATTTGTTTTAAGCTCATTTTGGGGTAAGGTTAATACTGTGCATGTGAGTTACTATTGTATATTTTATGCAATTTTATTACAGTTAGCCCATTGTAACAATTATAACACTTTATGGGTTTATTGTGTATAACATATTTTCTTTGCTTGCTTTTCTTCTCTTATTTTAGAAATGATTGGTTTTTAAGATGCACTGGGTTATTAAAGTATTTTGTGGGGCAACAGTTAACTAGATGAAATTAGTCAAATCATTCTCTCAGTGCCTCAGTTTTGCCTCTGTAAAATGATGGATTCAATTTTGGTGATTTTGCTACCTTTTAGCCTTAACTCAATGATTTTATGACATCATGCATTATAAATCATGAGCTACTAACTTGAAAAAATAAATATGTAATAAAACTAGTACTGTAGCAATTCCGTTGAGCTCTGATTTCAAGAGAAATCTTGATTAAAAATAGTGAATTCATTGTTGATCTTGTTGATCTCACATTGTGTAATTATGTAGTAGTAATTATGTCATTGATTAGTCAAATAGCCTTTATTGTTTACAGATACAAAAGCTATCAGGGGTTTAATTGCTGCACATACCATAAAGAAAATTATTATATTGATTCATTAAATTCTTGTATTTTAAGAAAATCTGAGGTATTGTGCACGGTTGAATTTTGAGACTATTAGATTTAAATTAATCGTTAAGGGCTAGGCATGGTGGCTCACTCCTGTAATCTCAGTGCTTTGGGAGGCCAAAGTAGGAGGATAATGCTTGAGTCCAGGAGTTCAAAACCAGCCTGGGCAACATAGGGAGACCCCATCTTGGCAAAAAAAGAAAAATTACCTGGGCATAGTGGTATGCACCTGCAGTTCTATATTCTTGGGAGGCTGAGGCAGGAGGATTGCTTGAGCCCAGGAGTTTGAGGCTACAGTGAGCTATGATCATGCCACCGCATTCCAACCTGGGCAACAGAACTAGACACTGTCTCTAAAAAATAAATAATTAATCATGAATTGCTATTAATTTCTATAGCTCTTTTGATTCTTTGGAGAATACTATTTTATTTCTACATCAGATTACACCTTTACCTATAACTTAACCAATGCTGTATTTTAATTACTTAAAAGAGTATTAATTTTCAATATATGAGCATACACAGAAATGAATACACTAACTCAATTTTAAGGATAAAGTGGCTAAAATAAAAATGAAATTTTGTTTAAAATGATTTTTTAACTGTTAAAGCCTATGCATTTGACCATAAGTGTATTTGTATTTTCATTTTAGGCTTTCCTGGGTTCTTCTATATACTAGTTTGATTTTTCTTATGTCCCTTCTTATGGCAGTCATTGCAACAGTTTCTTTCTTATTCCCTCGAAGTAGCAGCATTGTGATATTTCTACTTTTTTTCCTGTATGGATTGTCATCTGTAAGTATTTTAACTTGACATGGAAATAAAGAACTTTCAAAATATTTGATAATACAGAAAAATCTTTTTCTTTGGTTTACTTATAGTAACAGATTGTTACTTGGTTATTGATAAATGACTTAGTAATAAATGCTATAGCATTATTGTACCTCCATAGTTTTAAGAAAGTTACAAAATAGTCTCAGGTTTAGATTTAATTTTTTTCCACATGATATATTTCACATACAATTCCTCTGAATCTATCTGTTATTATCTTTATGTAACCATGTATGTAATTAAGATTGTCTAGTACTAGATGGTTTTCCTTTGTCTTCATGAAATCCTGTCAGTTTCAAGTTAATTTATGCAATAGGATGATGATTTTTAAAGATATGTCTTTGTAAATATAGCTCTTTAGCAGTCTTGATATTCATTTGGCATATTGGCTGAATACTTGGGTTTCAGTGACCAGTCTTTGTTGGTTTTTTTTTTTTTTTTAATGCTGACTTTTGACTGATAGTCTTTGTTTTAAGAGGTTCCAGCTTCCATTCTGTTTGGTTCATGTGCCCATCCTCTATCAGTTGTTAAATATTTTGACTATCACCCCTGTTCTCTACAGTGGTAAATTATGAGTAACTCTCATAGTTCCAAGTATAATTGCCTGTTTTTCATTTTTTTTAAAACTGGCTTTCTATCTTATCAACACATTAAGTTTGAAAGATGGGTCTGGTATTTAAAAGTTTGTGGATTTACTGTTTTGTTCACGTATTTTACACATCTGATTGCAGAAACACATGGCTGTATATGGCTTCTGTAGTGTAGAGTTGGTCATCGCGTTTACCTTTGATATACATATAAAATGCAGTATTTAATAATTGTTTAAATTTTTACATGTATATCACTGTTTATATGAAAATAAAATACCTTATTATAGTATTTAGAAATTATAGTTGTATTTTAATTGATGTATTTTCCAGTGAAAATAGCTTGTTCTTTCATAAACAAAATTTAATTTTGTTTTCATACCAGTGTATATGAACAATGCATTAACCTTAATATTTATGTTTTATAGGTATTTTTTGCCTTAATGCTGACACCTCTTTTCAAAAAATCAAAGCATGTGGGAATAGTTGAATTTTTTGTCACTGTGGCTTTTGGATTTATTGGTTTTTTAATAGTCCTCACGGAAAGTTTTCCCAAATCATTAGTATGGCTTTTCAGTCCTTTCTGTCAATGTATGTTTTTGATTGGTATTGCACAGGTAGGTAACATATTAATCTTGCATTCACTAAATTTTTTCTTGATTTGCAAAATATTATTTTAAAAGTTCAACATGAGAAAGAAATGATTTTTGAGTGCTGTAGTACATTTTATATCTAGTTTTATTTATATTTTCTCCAATTTTACGTTTTCAGTTAAATGTTCTGTTTATAAGTTCTTTCCTTTGGTAGTCTATTTCACTGCAAACACTCAGTTTGTTAGAGCAGCAGTCCCCAACTTTTTTGGCACCAGAGACTGGGTTTTACGGAAGACAGTTTTTCCACAGACTGGGGGGTGGTGGGGATGGTTTCAGGATGGTTCAAGCGCATTATGTTTATTACATTTGCAGTCACTTCCCAGTGCTAGCATCATGCCCTCAGCTCTACCTCACCTCAAATCATCAGGCATCAGATTCTTATAAGGAGCATTGAACCTGGATCCCCCACGCAACTCAGAACCCTCGCATGTGCAGTTTACAGTAGGATTCGCGCTCCTTTTAGACTCTAATGCCGCTGCTGATCAGACAAGAGGCAGAGCTCGGGTTTTGAATAGCGAGTGGCTATAAATACAGATGAAGCCTCTCTTGCTGGCTTGCCTGCTGCTCACGTCCTGCTGTGCAGCCCTCTTCCTAATAAGCCAGGGACTTGTACAGGCCTGGGGGTTGGGGACAGCAGTGTGTTATAGTCATTGGTATAAATGTCAGGCAATCCTGATTGCTCTATGGCTTGGTTACCTTGCTACCATTTGTAAATTTATCTCAAAAGAATGTCTGGCAGAAAGTTGTGTGTGGAGCAGAACAGATATAGTGAGTGCAGTGGTGAAATAAGTAGGCCTGGTAAATTTTATAGGCCTAGGCTTCATAGAACTGTCATTTATCTAATTAATATTTGGATTTATAAATTTGATTTTTAATAGTCCTTACAGAAATAGTCAGGTTCTAAGTGAAAAAAATCTGATGAGAAACTGCTTTATATAAGAGAACATAAATTTGATTAATATAGAAAGAAAAAACATAATTACTAAATATAAGAGATTACTCATGTTGGTTGGGTAGAACATTGACTTAAGAGATTTAATTAAGATAGGTTATTTATTACCTTTGAGTGAAACATTTTAATTACTTGAGACCTAAGAGCTATTGTTACACATTTAGAGAGTCCACTGGGCCACCCTTCTCTTAGGAAGGTAGAATTAAAGATTCATAGGTTTTTGTTATTAGCAGAAGGGCCTTTCTTTGTCATTTAATTCATCTACTTCATTTTGCAAATCAGGGGACTGAAATCCAGAGTAGTGTAATTAAAACTTATTCACTTAATGCCAGGGCTAGGACCTAAATGAGGCTTCAACTTCTCGTACATTTTTCTTTCTACTCTATCACATACATTTATTATGAATACTTTAACAATTATGTTAATCAAAATACCTTTTCCTTTTTCAATATTGGAAAGATACCATAATTTTATACTATAATACTTAATTTGTTTGATTTCCAAGTAGACTATAACCTTTTTGTTTACATAACTATTAACATCATGCTTTACTTTTATTTCGTTTGATAATCATTACATTAGAATTGAGTACCCGTAGAGTGGATATATCCTAGCTGAAACACAGCATTAAAAACATGATTGAAAGGAATTGTGATAAACTTATATTTGGGTAAAGTCTTTATTGTTTTCCTTATAAATTTATATTACTGATTTGGTAAACTATATAAATCTGTTAAAAGGCCCGGTTTGATACTGTTTGTTACTCTGGATATAATGAATAATTCTAAGTAGTGTTAGCTTTTGTTTGTTTGTATCATTTTTACATAACAAAGTTGATGTTTCTGTTTTTCAGGTCATGCATTTAGAAGATTTTAATGAAGGTGCTTTATTTTCAAATTTGACTGAAGGCCCATATCCTCTAATTATTACTCTTATCATGCTAGTACTTAATAGCATATTCTATGTCCTCTTGGCTGTCTATCTTGATCAAGTCATTCCAGGTATATGGGTACTTACTGAATTTTACATAAAGATTTTTAGGTTTTTTTAACCACCTAGGGTCAACTTAATTTTAATTTTTTTTCTAGCCAGAGTACCCTAAGTCATATTCATTGTTACAGCTTTTAATTTAATTTAATTTTTTTTTGAGACAGAGTCTCACTCTGCTGCCTGGGCTAGAGTGAGTGCCGTGGCGTCAACCTAGCTCACAGCAACCTCAAACTCCTGGGCTCAAGTGATCCTCCTGCCTCAGCCTCCCAAGTAGCTGGCACTACAGGCATGTGCTACCATGCCCGGCTAATTTTTTCTATATATTTTTAGTTGGCAATTTAATTTCTTTCTATTTATGGTAGAGACGAGGTCTCGCTCTTGCTCAGGCTGGTTTCGAACTCCTGACCTTGAGCGATCCGCCCGCCTCGGCCTCCCAGAGTGCTAGCATTACAGGCATGAGCCACTACGCCCGGCCTTAATTTGATTTTAAATAAGTATATTTTGTACCTTATGCCTTAGCCACTAGTGAACATAAGGAGCTTGTGTAAAAAAAGAGCAGCTTTTTTTTTTTCATTTCTGTAGATATAGGAGGTATAAGTTTTTTTTGTTACGTGGATGAATAGTATAATGCTGAAGTCAGGACTTTTGGTATACCCATCACAAGAATACTGTACATTGTACCCAGTAGGTAGATTTTTATCCCTCACCTCCCCTCCTATACTCCCCCTTCTTAGTTTTCAATGTCCATTACACTACTTTATGACCATGTATACCCGTCATTTAGCTCCCATTAAGTGAGAACATGTGGTATTTGTTTTCCCATTCTTAATATTCCTTAGGATAATAGTCTCTAGTTCATCCAAGTTGCTGCAAAAACATTATTTCATTCCTTTTTATGGCTGAATAGTACTCCTTGTGTGTGTGTATGTGTGTGTACATATGTATATACACACACCCCCCCCACACACATTTTCTTTATCCATTCCTCAGTTGATGGACACTTAGGTTGATTCCATATCTTTGCAACTGTGAATCATGCTGCAATAAACATTTGAGTGGAGAGCAGTTTGTTTTGAAAGCCTTAAGTCTCTGACTTTCTTAACTTGCTCCTTCTCATGTCAGTCTTTTTTAACTAAAGCATTTTATTTTATCCTCTAAGGTCCAAAACTACGAAGTAATGTTGTAACTCCTATAATTCCCCTCATCTCCTGTCTTGCATCAATAGCCAATGTAGCCAGTTCCTTTAGATTCAATAGTAACATTACATATCCAAAACCTTTTCTGTCCCCTTGAGTTCTTCATTAGTCTTATCTATATTCTGTGCCTGTACTGCCTTATATGGTAACTGCTAGGCATGTGTAGCTTTTTAAATTTAAATTAATTAAAATTAAATAAATTAACAATTCATTTCCTCAGTAGCACAAGCCCCATTTCAAGTGCTCAGTGGCCACATGTGGCTGTTATCAAATTGCAGAGTACAGATATAGAACATTTTCATCATTGTAGAAAGTTGTATTGTATAACACTAGTCTAGACCATTGTGGTACCTCTCATCTAGTTACCAACCTCAAGTCTTTCTAAACACTTCACCACTTTTTTAATCACATTTATTACCTGCTCAGAAACCTTGCTGGGCATATTCTGGTGAATTAAATAGAAACTCTTTATATATTAATGTCTTCCACAATACTTTTGTATATGTAATCTCTTATCCTTCTCATCCTCCTTATTATACTTGGTATCCATCTATAAGTCTTATTTACCTATTTAAATGTATGTGCAGTATATCAGATTATTTTTAGCTACTCTTAACAGAAAACCTTTCTAATTGGCTTACACAAGGAGAAATTAACTGTCTCACTTAAAAGGAAGTCCAGAGATAAGATGGATTACAAGTTGGTTGACTTGCTCGACTGTGTCATCAGGGACCCACTCTCTCTCTGTTTTTGCCACCTTTGTTTCAGTCTGGCAACTTTGCTTTCCTCAGGACTGCAAGCAATAACAGGGTGTTATGCTTCTTTGTTGATGTCCAATGGAAGAGGAAGGGTGAACATCTTCCCCCAGCTAAGCCCTTTGCTTCTGTCTGGTTGATTGCATGCTTGCTGCTGGAGCAATAACAGTCACCAGAGGAATGCCGAACACTGATTAAATCAATTGGAATCTTTTGTGGTTGGGATGAGATCCCTTTGAAACATATGGCCAACCTAAAAGAAGAGTAGATATTTCAAAAAATGAGGGGTATAGGTTTTTTGGGGGGAAAGGGGAAAAATGGAACATGCTGTGTGGGCAATTATTACTGTCTACCATTTCTAAGCCTCATATTTCTGTCCTGTTGCTGTGTTGTTCTCCTAATTCTGTAAAATCTTCTCAATGAACTAGCCTCTTTTCTAAACTAAATACTACCTGTGTTTAAAGACCATTTAAGATGGCACCCATTCAAGCCTCAGCTCATTCAGCCTGCATTATATTCTAGCCATTTGGTATATACTTGCACCCATAAAGATATAAGTTTCTTTAGCACAGAAAATGTGTTTTACTCACCTTTATATCCCCATGAAGTCTCAGCAGCTCTGAAATTATTTATGGACTAGAATTATTTGTCAATAAAACTTTGATTTTTTTCACATAATGTTGATTTAATACTTTATACCTAAACTTTATTAATTATTTTTAAATGACAAATAAATTATTAATTGTGTACAACATGACCTTTAGAAATATGTATACATTGTGGAATGATAGGTACACTTTAGATGTAGGTTGTCATGTGTGCACACATGTAGGTTGAAACATGTGTTTCAAATACTGCCTTTATGATTTAAAAACTAAGATAACTGAGTTTCTTAATGTTTATTTTTCAGGGGAATTTGGCTTACGAAGATCATCTTTATATTTTCTGAAGCCATCATATTGGTCAAAGAGCAAAAGAAATTATAAGGAGTTATCAGAGGGCAATGTTAATGGGAATGTTAGTTTTAATGAAGTTGTTGAGCCTGTTTCTTCAGAATTTGTAGGAAAAGAAGCCATAAGGTATGATTCAGTCTTTGGCAATTTAGGTATTAAGAACTGCTGATGGAACCTACCACATTTAACTTCTATACTTTAAAGGTATATGTAAGTATGGTATCTTAGATTTGGTAGGCACTTCATGATTTTAAAACACGGTATTAATAAGGGCTACTTTTATGTTCTTATTTTCTTTGCAGCCATTTAGAATAAAGTTGTTGCTAGGTTTGAAATTTTATGTTTCAGTGGAAATTTTTAACAGTAATAATAACCAGTATTTATATAATTAATCTTAAAGCTATTCCCATTTTGTAGATCAAAACAATAAATATTCTGTAATTTTATTCATGCTACATTGTCTTATACAACATATAAAATTGTCCTCTGTTAAAACTTTACAGTTTTGGGACATAATTAGAACATCTCTTAAATTTTTAAGAGTCACAGAAATTAATTATTCCTTGCTAGATCTGTTACTACCAAATTTTAAAAAATAAGAAGGAAGAAAAGAAATAAAAAAAGAAGTATGTTTTTTAAATTTAAGAAAAATATATAAAAGCAAAGAGCTTCAAAATACTCAAGATGATGTAATCAGTGGGCCATTGGTCTTTCTCAAGGGTAAAATTTAAACTAATTAACCAAGTCATTAATTTCTTTAAAAAAGTAAAAAAATTTAAGATGGAATTGAGAGAATCATTTCACATTTATAGATGGTTTGAAATGTGTGCTGACCTGAAATGGCACCTGGTTTATATCCCCTTTCTCTGATGTAACAAGTATTTGATTAATCAGATGAAAAGAAATCTATAAATTGCTTGAATCGAATGCTTTTTTATACATATATTTATTATATATATATGTAATATATATATAGGCAGGATCTTGCTCTGTTGCCTAGGCTCTGGTGTGGAGTGGCATGATTGTAGCTCTCTGTAACCTTGAACTCTTCAGCTCAAGCAATCCGCCCACCTCCCGAGTAGTTGGACTGTACACATGTGCCACCACGCCTGGCCAGCTTCACTTATTTTTAGATGTTGGCTTGGCATGAAAAATGAATGAATGAATGGCACTTAAAATGGAGAGGAATGCTATACTTTTCTCTTATAGCTTCTTTGAAATAAGTTTACAGTAGACCCATGAACAACATGAGGTTGAACTGCACAGATCGACTTATTCATGAATTTTTTTCAATTAATATATTGGAAAATTTTGGGGAGATTTGCCACAATTTGAAAAAACTTGCCGATGAACTATGTAGCTTACAAATATCAAGAAAATTAAAAGGGCTGGGCACGGCGGCTCATGCCTGTAATCCTAGCACTTTGGGAGGCCGAGGCAGGCGGATCGCGCAAGTTCAGGAGTTCAAGGCCAGCCTGAGGAAGAGTGAGACCCTCGTCTCTACTGAAAAAAAGTAGAAAGAAATTAATTGGCCAACTAAAAATATGTAGAAAAAAATTAGTCGGGCATGGTGGCGCATGCCTGTAGTCCCAGCTACTCGGGAGGCTGAGGCAGAAGGATTGCTTGAGC
>CAUYRT010019838.1:0-19746 GCA_963574885.1 Lepilemur ruficaudatus
TATTTGGTTGGCCGATTAATTTCTTTCTATTATTAGTAGAGACGGGGTCTCGCTCTTGCTCAGGCTGGTTTTGAACTCCTGACCTTGAGCAATCCACCCGCCTCGGCCTCCCAGAGTGCTAGGATTACAGGCGTGAGCCACGGCGCCCGGCCTGTTCTCTAATTCTTAACACTTCTGCCCACTCACATTTAGTTGACCAAGGAAAATCACATGACCAAAAATAATATCCACAGGGGGCCATGGAGTACAATTGCACCATACACCTCTAAGGCAAGAGCTGGAAATATTTGATGAATGGCACTGATTAATTTCATAATGGGTAAGAGAAAAATATGAGGAGTAAGACAGTGAAATTCACTGAGAATATCTCCAATTACGTAATTAAAGCATTGAGGTTTGACACTTCATATTGTTCCCATGGTCACAACCGCATGCCAGAGCATTTAAACCTGAAACTCTGGGGAAAGAGCTTGAATGTTTGTATTTTTTGTAAGCCCATTACATGGTTCTAAAATATATTCCTGATCAAAAATCACAGTTGTGAAAATATTTCTTTATAACATTTCCTTATCTAATGCATTCATTTTAAACAATTATTATTGCATGTCTACTATCTGACAGGCATGATCCCTGCCACTAAGTAGTTGATAAACTAAGGTTTTCTAGGAGATGAATCCATGTATTAGATACAATAAGTCTCAGAAGGAGTTTACCAAATTGCATAATCATAGCATAGGAGCAATTTTATTAATTTTCAAAAGAGATACATTATTAGGAAGAGCTGATAAGAAATATAGTTGTTACTTTATATTGCTTAACATTTTGTCATGTTTAGCAGGATAAGCTTTAACTACAAATAAGAATCAGCATAATTTTTCAACCAGTTCTTTAAAGTACAAATTTAACTGAAATTCATTTACCAAAAAAAAATGCGATCTTAATTTTATTTTTTTACTATAAGTTAATTATAACAATGATTATTAGAAAATTTCTATGATCTATATCTTACATTTATGTTTTTTAAGTCAATCGTTACAAAATTATACTTTTTTAATCCTTATAGTCTGTATTTTGGATCTGGCCTTAGAAGTTTTCAAGCTAAATTTATCTCAAGTTAAAAGGTACCTAATTATACATTATTGTAAAATGAGCCGATTTAAAATTTCTGCTTCAGCCCCCAAATGTCACTATATTAATGTTCAAGTATTTTGCTGTTTTTTGCTACCAGCACCTGAGATACTTATCAGAAATATAATTGGCAATAATTACATGATACTTTTGAAGATATTATTTATAACTAATAATTTGTAGATTAAAAAGAATGTTGAACCAATAATTCTTTTAATTTTCCCAACTCTATATCACACTAATTTAAATAATCACAAATCATCTAGTTTGTACTTTTATTCTTTCAGAAATGCTTTCTTCAAAATATTAAGGTTTTCTGTATCTTTTTATAGAAAAAGAACACTCAGACACTTAACTTTTCTTCTCAGAATTATATATCAAAATAGCCTTTTTAAATTATCAATAATTAATTAAAATTTGTTTATTTAAAAAGACACCTACAAAAACACATTTGTAGGTCAGTGTCAGTAGATGAATTATTCTGTTAAGAAGAAATGGGAATTACTATACTTAGGGAAGAAAAATCACTACAAGGCTAGGTGTGGTGGCTCACACCTATAATCCTAGCACTTTAGGAGGCCAAGGTGGGAGGATTACTTGAGGCTAGGAGTTCAAGACCACCCTGAACAACTTAGTGAGACCCTGTCTCTACAAAAAAAAAAAAAAAAAAAATAGCCGGGCATGTGGCACAGGTGAGCTACTCAGGATACTGAGGCAGGAGAATTGTTTGAGCCCAGAAGTTTGAGGTTGCAGTCAGCTATGGTAACACCACGGCATTATAGCATGGGGAAGAGAGTGAGATCCTATCTCAAAAAAAAAAAAAAGAAAAAAAAATCACTACAATAGATTCTAGGTGACAAAAGAGCCAGAAAGATGCATAACTGCCTTCAATCTATTTAAAATTTTATTTTATTTGAAATCTATTTCATATTTATTTGGGACATAAATGATGTATGGATTACAAGTAATAACATAAAAAGACATAAAAAATATTTCCAGTGTATTCAAAGCTTTAAGCAGTTATCCAGAGCTAATCTTGTCTAGAACTATGCAATTTATTTTGTAAGTATATTCTTCAAAATAATGTTAGTCTAAATTCATGTAAAAAGAAGAAAATCAAACTAAATTCTGTACGAATTTCTTAGCAAGCAACAAATTAATTTTGATCTCTCAAAAATGATTTCTAATTTTATTATTTAATGTTCACCACCCTGACTTATATCCATAAAGAGAGGAAACAATAATATGTTTCCATGAGTAAAAGTTTATTCTTACTGGACACCCTTCCTTAGAAAATTAACATACAATGGTTAAGAACAAACAATTCTTATAAAAAAGACCAGTGTTACAGAATTTGTTTGCCCACTTACTAAACATATACATTTTTGTTTATTAAGCTACTTAACCTCTCAGTACCGTTACCAATAAACTTAAGGTAACAATACAAACATTTGAGAGTTGATAGAAAATTAGACAATGTGTGAAAATCTCTTAACACAGTGCTTGTAAATGAGTGAATGACTTATAGATTTAGTCATTATATTCATTAATATTTTTTACCATTCATCACTTTCACATTTTTGTCATAGAAAAATCTCTCTCCAAGAACATTATTTATTATTATTAAGTAAATACACAGAGATATTTTGTTTTTAAAATTGTGTGTATATGGTAAAGTAAGTAGATATCCCATAGCATTCAAAGCTCATTACCAATTTAGACACAGACATATTTAAAAATCACTTAAGAAATAAAGCTAAATAATATTTCTGGTTTTAACGACATTTAAAAAGAATGTCCTATGGTGAATAGTGAGAGGCTAAAAAAAAAAAAAAAAAAAAAAAACACTAAAGCAGTCCTTATAGAGTACTTTAGGTTTGCTAAGTTTAGATTTAATAATTTTGTAGAACACAAATTACTCCTTCAAATTTTTGAAAATTTACGATGCATAAGTTTTAAAGGGTGGTAAGAGTTTAGGCAATTTAGATAGCCTTATTTGACTTATTTCCTTCATCTGTAAGTAGAGATAATATTAGTTCTTAGGTCACTGTATTATTTCAACAATGGCATAAGCCATGTGTAAACCCATGGCACATTGCCTGGCTCTTAACGAGCGCCCAGTATATTACTATCTTTATACTTAAAGCTGTCCAATGAAAGTACTTCTCTAACTTTTTAATTTCACACTTATTTTTTTCCTTCCTAGATGTAAGAGTTTAAAACATTTTATAGAATATTTCAACCTTTACTCCTCACAATCAGTCTCATGAATTCAGGTGGGTAAGTTCCATCTGAGCAAGCTTACTTCCATTGAGAATTGAAAAGTATATGTGACCTGTAAATGTTATCAGAAACGGTAACTCTACTTGACAAATGGCCTAATCACTCTACTCTAGATCAACACATTTTTCTTGTTATAATAAAATGTCTCTTCTAAGAGTGCATATGGATTTTAACTTTCCTGAATTTCTATAAATTTTTAGCTACTTTATCTTATGGCTTTGTCCTGGAAAACTGGTATGTTCCACAAGGTAAATGCTCACCCTATTTTGCTACATGCCACACAAAAGTCACTTTCAAGCTTCACAGAATAACTATTCTTTGGCTCCTTTGTGACAATTGTGGATTTTTGAAAATTCACAAACCTTCCTTCTCATTGAAAAGAAACATGGAACATTCAATATTGGAGGTCAGCTCAACATTAGGAGGCTATTTAAAAACATGGCCATATTTCCCCTGGTATCTGTCACTATGTCAATTTAGAAGGAAAACTATGCTGTACCAGAGCTTTAAATAACCAAACGTTTTATTAAAATAATCATTTGTAGATTTTCACAGTGGTGATTTTTATGGCACAAGTTCATAAAAGTAAACTGCAATTTTACGATATTATCACTTCTAATAAAGATGAACTCTTATATTAGCTAATGATTCTCTTTTCTGTCATCTATTCCTCACTCTCTTTAAACTTAAAATTTATCTCCCTTGGTAAGTTATTTTTGAGAGGTTGGCCTGAACTAAGATCCTTTCCTTATTTGTGGTAACTCCAGTATTACTCTGCATAAGCTAATAGCTGATTGGTGGGAATTGCATTTCAGGTAATTTTTTAAATTGTTCACTTTTGAAATATTATGATGTAAGATACTAATAAAATAATGCTTTATGCACAAACTGCAAAATAATGCAAATTCCTTCAAAATACTTCTACAGCCCCAAGATCACATACTTTCAAAGCTATGACCCAAATGACTTATAAACTATAGTTAAATTATTGACACATGGCAGCCCCACTTTAGTTTGTAAAGAAAACCAGTCATACAGCAATGTATGCACAAAGCTATAATTTACACGTTAATAATTGTTTAACATGCCTTGCAATTATAATTTAAACTACTTTAATATGGTGTCAAATTGACTTCCAATTTTTCAATAAGTGTTAATTAACCAGTTAGTATTAGTGCTTTACAATCTACAACTTTAATGTGCAATAACATGTGATTAAATACTTTGAAAAAGCCTTAAAAATTCCATCCTGTGCTGCTAACTTTGGAGCAAGAACTGGGAGATATATTGGTGAAAAACTGAAAAATAAAAAGCAAATTGAAAGCACTTACAAAATTAAGCCTTCAAATATTATGTGGCTGGAAAAAAATTAAGAAAATGATATTTTCCACATAGTTTTAATATTGAAACAGCTATAATGTGTCACTAAGCCAAAATATTGTGTGTACTAAGTAATTAAGTATACTTGATAATGTAATGGAAAGTGACATTAAAACAAAATGTTCTATGTCAGGTATGTGCTTAAAAGCTGTTTGCAAAGGCAAAATCATGCTACAAGGCACAAGGAGTGCATTCTTCCTACTTTGTGTGTATCTTTATGGGAGTATTAGTCCAGAATTGCAATGCAAGATTTTCAAGATGGTATCTCTTACATACTTTCTTACAGATTTTTCTACTTTTGTTTGATGGAACCCTATAAATTCAGAGATCGTGTTCCCCAGCATGGAACAAAGCACCAGCAAAGTAGTAAAGACTCAACAGTGAGTAAATGAATAAATGAAGGGTTAGCATATAAATTTCTGGTAGTAAGTAGTAAGAACCTTAACAATAAACAAATTTTTTACTCAATAATTTTATTTTTCAGATTGCAGAATAGAGGACTCAAACATAAAGTCCCAAAATGATTATAATATTATTATATTGAACTGTTAAGAATAGGATATGACTAAATCAATTACAAAATTTATGTAAACAAAAATAAAAATTTTATGGTCATACTAAAAGTAACAATCATGGGAAAATTGAAAATAATGGGAAAGTATGATTCTCCATTGATGTTAAATGAAAATAGCACGAAATAAAATTTTGTTTTGGATCCTAATAATGTAATCATTGTGCCTTTTAAAATAAGTAAAATATTACTAAAATGTATTTAGATACTTAATTTGTTCCAAAATTCAATGCTGAAATAGTATTTTATTTTATGTTGGTAATTTTCCTTGTGTGTTGTTTTGTGTATTATTTGGTGTGCAGCAATAAGTTACATTTTGATCCAAGCACTCTAAATATTTGTGTTGTGTTTACTAGGACAAATAAATCTAAGCAATGGAAGTTACAGTGACCAAAATCACACATATTGCCAGAACAGAAAATTGGCAGTGATGATTCCAGTAATAGTGACTTAAAATATTATAGCATAAATATAAAGAGGGTATTAATGAGTTTTATTTTGTTTGCATAAGACCAATAATAATCACAGTAATAATTATAGTGATAAAAAAAATCCTAGTCTAATTTGTAGCTACTTTCTACTTGTGGTTTTTATATCCACAGCCATTGTTATTAGTGATTTTTAAACAACTGGCTAGTTTTTTTTTGAGATCTTAAAGAACAGTGTACCACAATATACTGTTTGGTGAAGAAGTTAAAATTTAAAAATGGCTCCTCAAAACTAGACCATGTACTAATAAAAACAAATAGAGAAAGAGTTGCATTTTTATAGTGTTTACTCTCTTCTTGGCATAGTGAAAAAAACAAATGGTTTTGGCATCAGAGGGGTATGAGTTTGGGCCCTGTTGCTGCTACTTGCTTGCTGTGTATCCTGAGGCAAATATTTATCTTCCCTAAGCCAAAATGTTCTTACCTCAGAACTGGGGAACAGCAATTTATCCCACATAGGTTAATTGTGAAGATTATAACTGTAACATACTTCAAATCTTGAGTGTAGTCCTCTTAATTGATATTATCATTGTATTTTATAATGTATAATGTAGAGAGGAGTGTATTTAAATATATGAAACTGCAGGGGTATTTGGGTGAGAATAAAAGTAGCCAACTTCTTGGGTTGAACTGTACAATCCGTGTTGACTTGGCTGTGTCTGTGTAACAGGGTTCCTAACCTTCGCCGTGTGCCCTCAGTAGGTAAAATGTTCTCAAAGTGTGATTCCCCTCACAACTTGGGGAGCTCAATGGGAATGAACTAAGGTCTGGATGGTCTCTGGCTCTGGCCAGAGCCGTCATGTTCATATTAATATTATTATTTTCTAATTTTACCATGATGTGAAGAAAATGTTGGAAAGTCTGGCAGAAGTAGTGTAGTGGCACAAATTTGGTGTGACTTTTTAGAGGATTTGTCGCGAAGCTGTACAGCTGTAGGGGTGTTTTACAAAAAAGCGCTCATATAGATTACGAAGAAACATATTGTCAGTAATGACATTATATACTAGAAATTTTGTATGATTTTGTAGCATTATTTATATGACAGCAGAATACAATGGTCATATAAAGATGTTTAGATGGAAAAGGACACAAATTCTATCCAAGTTGCATACCAGGAAGTAGAGTCCCCCTCAGTTACTCAAGACTAAAGGGGTTAAATTTCCCTACTTGTTAGACTGTCTACTTACACAATTTGTATCAAATTATGTACATATATATGTAAATACAAAAAACTTGGTAAATTTGTATATATAACAAGAATGAAACATTTTTTTTAATTTGAAAGTCTTGAATTCAACCTTATATGAATCTTTTTGTAGTTATGAATGAACACATAAACACATAAACCCATAGTTATTGCTTAGATTCATTTATATATGAATTGAAATCCTTCTCTTAACATTATTCACTTTTTAAGTTTAAACTGATTCTCATAAGTTTAAATAAATATTGTATTACCATTTGAATAAACAAGGTCAATTTCTTTCTACAAAATAAAACATAACATGACTAATAGCAATTTGCAAACTTCACGGTATATTTTCTGAATCCTCCATCTATTGATTTTGTTTAGAAAATAATACGCAATCAATATAGTCTTATCTTACATTTTAACTTGAGCATTTATTTCAGAATAATCAGGAGGAAAGTAAAGCTAGACATCAGGTGCCCATGCACCTTGTCTCATCTTCTAATGCCACAGCATGAAGCAATGCTGGATATTCATTGTAAAGGTGTATTTTTTCTAGGTTAGAGTCTAAATTTATCTCCATTATAGATCGTCATATTCATCTTTTCACTGGGTCATAGAGATGGCTTCACTCTTATTCTTTCTCTTCTACTTATCCCCATTATGTTTATTTCTGTCCTATATTTTCCAATAATTTTTTAAGTTGGGTTTTCTAGCAATCTCTGGATCTTATTTAGTTGGACTCTGAGGTTCTTCATAAAAAGGAAAAAAAAAAAAAACACCTTTGGGGATTCTACTTTCCTGCATTCATTTCATGTGTCTAAATCATTTGAGGTGTAGCCTCTCAATACATCTCAGTATCCCCACAGAGTATACAATCACTAATTATTCTATCTCTGGCTACTATTTGTATCAATTACCCTTCACTCTTATGAATTTCTTTTTCTTTCAATTACTCTCAATCAATGTTTCGTTTCAGATAGCATTAATAAATTTCTATAAGCCAAGAAATATCACTTTAAAAGAAATATTTTGAAACTATTCAAATTAACTTCCCGCATGCTGGGATGTATGGATTTGGATGCTTACAAAGACTGCACACTGTACATATGTAGAATTTATTATCAGAACTGGAATATACATGCTGGGAGTTCACTTTCTCAGTAAGCAAAAAAAAAAAAAAAATACTAATAATAATTGGCACAAATTATTCTCCCGTATAACACTGCCAAACTAAAACTACTTAATATACGCTGCTGTGAAGTTATTGTTAACAGTTTTCTACCAGATTTGTTCAAATGCATATTTTGTTAAAAACTATGCGTGAGGTTTGGGACCCTGCCAATTAAAAAATTCCATACTGAAAGACATTTAAGGATCAACATTTTAAATTAACTTTCAAGATCTCTAATATCCAAATAAATCATGAGATGATTATGTAAGTTTGAACTCTTTTTTCTTCATCCTTCACTGAGACCTCCTCATAACATTAAGTCATTTTAAATATTATGGGATTAGCATATTAGGTTATATTCATGCTGTAATCAGAAATGAACAAAATCTCTCAACATTCATTTTTCTCTAGATCAGATGAGAAATCAAATTGTCATCATTTTATTAAATTCTAAATTTTATGTGAATACGTTGACTAGTGTCCACTAGATTATCAACCTTATTTTGTTTGACAAAATTTGTCCAATTAGCTAGATAAGTGTGTACTGATAGCGAACGGTTACACAACACTGAACTTACTTTATGTTTTACCTGTCAGGTGCAGGGCATTTAAAGAAATAAATATAAAATTAGGGCACCAATTCAGGCACTTATAAGTTTTCTCTTTATCCATCACTAATAACTCAGATTATCTGATGCATGACTGGTATTTTTGATGATTGGCAGCAACCAATGATTCTACTAACCTTTTGAATTCTATCGCCTGAGCTAGGACACAGTTGTTTTGTGTGATTGTGCACATGCACACAGATAGCTCTTTGTTAACATCTTGACATCAGATGTATAATCATTGCATTTTTAAAATATTGAGTAACTCTCAAAAAACACTTACCTCCTTATATTATTGTGGTGATTCACAGAGATTTTCCATATAATGGGTATTTAGAACATTACCTGAACTTTGGTAAGCACCTTATTAGTTAGGTTTTTTTAATCATTTATTTATATATAAATAATTTATGACATGACGTATGATTGGATTGTTCACATGTTTTCCTGTTATAATATCTTACCTCATTTTGCTCTTAGGGTTTAAAGTATATATTGCTATTTTCTCGTAAGCCATCTTCTCTGAGGAACAATTTCAATTTCCTTTCAAGTATCCACATAGTTTCCCTATGCTATGTGGAAAGAAAGCACTAGTCCTCACTCTAAATAGAGTTGGCTAACAGGATGAAAATCATTCTTTCTGTGTCAGATTCAGGGACAGGGTACATAAGAAAATGGGATATTTTTGCTTTCATCTCAGATTTGATGTAGCTTCACACTTCGATCTGCTAGCATAAAATATGGACTAAAATTCTGTATCTACCTAAAATCAATACAGTAAACATCAGTTATAATAATGAATAGAAATAGAAAAGTAGGTAGTCAATAAAAAAAAAGTAACGTGTGTATCCAGGTTCATCTTCTATTCTGGTTATGTTGCATATACTGATTATAAATCTATTTTGTTATATAGACTCATGTTAATCATTTTGGAATTTTCAATACATAGAAATCTAGTGCAGAGCTAGAGAGAATGTTGCTCCAGATAGTTATGTTACACATAATGTAGTGATAAAGTAAAAGTTTTGCTATTAATTATTTAAATGAAATTCAGGAGATCAGTATTTCATGACACCATAGAAGTATAAAATATCTTTGAAGTGCTCTTTCTTTTGCATTCTCTAGGGAAAAAAAAAGAGGTAAAGGGCTAGTGTGATAAATTATTCTTATAAATTCCACAATCAACCAAGCTATGCTTGCTTGTTAGTGTATATGGGAATCAAACCAAACTGACTCACTGTAGACATCAGAAAAATAACTACATGAATTTACTCTCCCACTTTTCATGGGAGGAAATTTATAAAATTTTAATGTAAATTCCACAAATTGCAAAATTAAATGAGAATAAAGACCTAACTGAACAACACTTTTGTTATTTTGAGAAAAATATTTTTATGGACGAGAAGAAATAGCTTATATTAATAACATATTTGTACATTAATGTGCCTACTTAGTGATTTATTGTTTCTTTCATATTAATAAATTTTTATGTGCAATTGTGCAATTGTCTATAATACAAATTATAACTTTGTAGATGTCCACATACTGGAATCCTTGAAATTGAATTTATGGTTAAAACATAGTTTAATGAACATAAAAATAAGTTATAAATAAAAGCAGTAATATATTAAGCATATATGTTAAATGTTTATTACATGAATAAGCTCAGATGCCCATTTTTTAAAAAGTGGTATTTTAAAAGGTGATAAGCAATAATTTGCAATTTTATATAACAAAATTCCTATGACCAATTTAATTTCAATATTGTCTTTCCTTCTCTGCCTTTTTCGTTGATGTTTAATAGTAAAATATGCTTGATTATATCTATGAATCAGATTTAGAAATGTTAATAATATCAATAACTACAGAATAAAATAATAGTTTTTCTTCAGTCAGGCATTGTATATTTTCTTTACATCCATTACCTTTTATTTTATTTCAGAACTCCATAAAATAGTTTCTGTTCTTCAATTTCTTTACTATGAATGGGGGAAATGAGACTTGGAAAAGTTAGTAGCTTTCCTGAAATTACTTGAATAATGAGGAAAACAAACAAAAAAAAAAGATGGAAGTCAGATTTTCAGCCCAGACTCCAAAGAACATGGTAGTATCTAAATTATACACATATATGTTTCTTAATTTTATAGATTGTTAAAATAGAAAATTGAGTACATACAGAAAGCTTGAGTTAAATATTAGAAAACATATTTCTTGAAAATTCAGTTGAACTATTCTAAATTGCTCTATATCTATTTTCAATTTAAGAAAGAATGCTTACTATTATACTTATTTGTATAAGTATTTGATGACTGGTAATGTGATAAAAAGGGGAACAAAATTTAGAAATGTAAAACAAAATTAATTACTTCAACAGCTTCTAATCAAACATCAAATTTTAGGAGTTTACTGAGCTGTTTACCTGACAGCCTTCTCCTCTTAAGCCATTATTGTCAAGAAGATATAAATAGGCTAATTACAAATATTTACCTCACACTGAAATTTAACATGTCACAGCTTTAAAAACAGGCTAACTTATATTTTCTTTATGAAATACATTGACCTTTTTAAA
This sequence comes from Lepilemur ruficaudatus, assembly GCA_963574885.1. Lineage (NCBI taxonomy): Eukaryota > Metazoa > Chordata > Mammalia > Primates > Lepilemuridae > Lepilemur > Lepilemur ruficaudatus. Next base: position 11,391 of record CAUYRT010019838.1, read on the forward strand.
AAAATAATGGAGAAAGGATCTGAATATCAGTTCTCCAAAGAATATATACAATAGTCAATGAGCCCGTGAAGGGATATTCAACATCATTGGCCATAGGATATGTAAATCAAAACCATAATGAGATAACACTTCATACTCAGTAAGATGGCTATCACACACACACAAAAAAAGGAACAGATAATAAGTATTAGCAAAGATGTGGAGAATTGGACCCTTCATACACTGCTTACGGGATTGTAAAATGGCGCAGTTGCTTTGGAAAATAGTCTGGCAATTTCTCAAAAGGCTAAACACACAGTTGCCATCTGACCCAGCAGTTCTACCCCAGGAGAAGTAAAAACATATGTCCATGCAAAAACTGGTACACTAATGTTTGTAGCAGTATTATTCAAAATGGCCAAAAAACGGAAACCGCTCAAATGTCCATCAATTGATAAAATGAAAAAACGAAATATGGTATATCCATTCAAGGAAATATTATTTGTCAGTTAAAAGGTACATAAGTACTGATGCATGCTATGACATGGATGAACCTTGAAGACATTCTGCTAAGGGAAAGAGGCCAAATACAAAATACCACTTATTATATGATTCCAATTATATGAAATATCCAGAGTAAGTGAATTGATAGAGGCAGCAAGTAGATTAGTGGCTGCCTATGACTGTGGCGGGGGTGAGAGAGAAATGGGAGGGATTGCTAATGGGATGATAAAATGTATTATTCATAAAATTCATTGTGTTAATGGTTGTGCAACTCTGTGAATATACACTAAAAGCAACTGAATTGAACACTTCAGTAGGTTAATTGTGTGGTATTTGAATTATATCTCAATAAAGCTGTGATTAAAAAATAAATAAATAAAATATATTCACTATGAGAATATAGGCATTTTACACTTAGTATGTCACCATTACATTTTTAAAAATAGAAAACAGCTGCACATTTTATAAGAAGTAGAGGAGTAAATTACAAGAAGTTTATAAACTCTGAATTAATGAATATTCCCATTGGGATCTAACTGAACAGGCAGGAGGAGGACGGAACCAAGAAGGTGCCAAAATTTCAGAGGTAAAGCTAAAATTATGTGATGAACTGAAAATGCAGTAATATATCTCTTCTTACTATGTATTCATTTGATTCACAGATATTTTGTGTAGGCAAACTATTAATAATTTCTTGTTACTGACTTAGTTGGGTTAAAAGACTAGTTTAACATATTTTGGCCTCAAATAATTCACAAATAGGGAAAGTAATTAATAATGCTAATAACAACAACATAAAACAATACAAAATTGAAATCTACTGCGTTAAGCCATCAGAACTTGACCAAAATAAATATATAAATAAAAAAAATCATTAACTCCAAATGAGGGTGTTTGTGGAGATAGGTTTCTACATGATTTTGGGGAGGAGAACGGTGAAAAAGTCATAGAATTACTTTTCAGAGCAGAGATGCCTGCCCCATGTGGTGTAATGATGATAAAAGCCTTTCCAGGATGAAGAAATGGCCAATCAGTGGCTTTCCAACATTGAGAAAATAAGCTGGGAAAACCTGTAGGTTTGAAACAAGCATGGTAAGGTAACTACAAATAATTATAATGAAGAAAGAGTTGACATAATACTTTAAAGAATAAGGAAATAAAGTACAAACATTATTTATATAGCTAGTCAGGGAACAATGTATAATACAGTTGATGCTATATCAACTTGAAACATTTATTCGTTATTCACTCACTATTTATAAATACAAAATGTATCAGTTTTATCTCCTGAAGATGATTGTTTCTTCTAGGAACACTTCAGACTCAGTGTGCAGCCTGCCTGCGATACTTTTTGCAGTTCCTATGGGTCTATTCTTAGACACATTACATAATATATGAAAGATACAACTACAAAAGATGCTAGCCATAGAAAATATATGTTACTAGACTATTAAGTAAGGCATTTTGTGGGCAGTGAACTCAGTTATCACATTAAAAAATGTCTTCATAAAATTTTTGCTGAAAATATAACTTAACATTTAAATGGAAATTAAAATGATTTCCACTTGTTTGCTCAAAAATTTCATTAGAGATGTTAATGAAACTTAAATGTGGTCTAACCTCACCTAAATATTTTTTAAAGTAAGAAAAAGACAACAGATTTTTTTCTAAACCTGTCTCCCATGCGCATTTTATTCTTACAGTGATAGTTAAGCTGCCCGTTTCATAACCTTCATTCAAACAAGTTTTCTTTTCCCCGTCTTTCACACCTCACACTGATAAATAAATAAAGCCTTGTACAATAGTTTAACAAGATAATTAAGCTGTTTCATGGGGCACCACAGCCATCTGAACACTCATGTCACCAGCATGCACTATTAAAGATTCTGTCAGAATGGATTAAATGTTGCATTGCTTTTCCAAAAGTACATTCCTGCTTACTTGGAGGAGTAAATGGAGACCAATTCATGAAATTAGAAAAGAGGTCTCAGCACACAGCCTGCTTTTTATGATGTTTCAGATGGTTTTGGTATTGCTTTGGTCCGTATTGATAATTCAAATGAAATGCATTTCCATCTTTCTGTTTTCAAATGTACCTTTTTGCTATTATTATAGCATCTTTCCAGTTGCTCAGCATTGTTAGTATTAGATTGTGTCTGCTTCAATGCATTTTATTTACAACCATCTAATCATATTAGAAAATGAGCATGGTGAAGCTTACATAAATGCTGAAAATAAAACATGAAACCTTTACAATAGACTGCTTTTGCAGCATGTTTTACAAAACCCACAAGAATAACAAAAAAGAACATAATACAGTTTCTGATCAATGAGGAAAAGCTCTAAACAAATAATTGTATCATGCATCAAAGTCTGTTAATGTTTTAAAAATGAAAATCCACATATAAGAACATTAAACTTCTTCCTGAGAAGTAATTTGCTTTCACAAGTTACTGTTACAAATACTGCAGTACTGTGCACTGGACTTGAAAAGTCACATCCATTCTTCCTTCAGAGTATTTAATGTACTGCACATAAGCAGACTTTAATAGGAGGCTATCAGTAAGAAATTACCTACTGTCCTGTGTATTTCTTTTTTTTAATTTTTTTTATTGAAGTATACTTTACATATCATGCGTTTACTCCATTTTAAGTGTACAATTAAATGATTTTCAGTGAATTTACTAAGGTGTACAGTTAATCACATAAATCAGTTTTAGAGGAATTCCTTTCCCCTATTGAGACCCCTAATTCCGCTCCCCAACTGCTTTTCAAGCATGTCCCACCCCTCCACAGTATTTCTTAAGCACTGATAATCTAAAACAACATTTTATGCATATCATATATTGTCTGTAATAAAGTTTTAACTCTAGAAGTCATATTTCCCTACTAGCATATATGTATCAAAAGGGTATATGTTTGAACTGTTTATATTGCTTTATATTTTGCCTTTTAGCTTTTGTTCTATGATATTCTCAAGGCCGATCTTTACTTTTGAAATACATATCATATCCTCTATATACAATTTCTCTTCAAAAGGTAATGTGCTTGGCTTTCACCTTTTACTATATTTCCTTGCTCACATATTATTATTTTATTTTAGCATTACCTTTGAATTGCCTACTCTCCTTCAACAATAATGTTCCTGTTTATTTTTGTGGTACTTGAAATAAAACTGTGCTATTGATCTGCCTTGTCTGCTATTTTTCCTTCTGTTTGTTTTCTTTCAATGAGCCTACCTTTTACTAAAACAAACAAACAAACAAAAAAAATGACACAAACTTATAAAGTCCTGACTACCTCAGTTCCCTGAAAACTGTGTTTTCCGTTACTCTTGCATTTTCATACCACCTTTCCTGGCTTTAATCTATTTTTTATAAGTTATAGAGCTATGAATCTCAACACAGGAAGTTATACAAATAAAACTTACTCAAGGGCTATGCCTGGAAATGTTTTGTTGTTTTGAAACTTACTGTAAGTAATAAATATAACAGAATCTCAAATAACTTATCAATGTCATTCTTGGAAAAGGTGGATTCTTTTTTTCAATTATGGTGAAATTCACCTTCTTTTCCTCACAAGAGAAAACGTCTTGTGGAAGAAAACACTTGAACAGGATACTTTTGAGGAGTTTTTCAAACTTGAAACTCTTTATTCTCAACTTAATCGTTTGATATAGTAAACTTTAAAAATAAAATGAGTATTGGTGAATGCATAAAAAGATTTTTAAACAAATTAGGTGAAAAATAACAAAGCTTTCCCATTTTGTGTATTTTAATGAAGTGTTAGCCTTAAGAAATTAATATGAACTAAAAATAAATAGCTTCAAGACAAAGTGAAGGACATTAAACAGAATTTAATTCAAAATTATGATAATTCAAAAATTTCAACAGCATAAGATTATCATATAGTCATGTGCATAAACTTTGGATCCTTTCTTGTTTTTTTCTGATAATGGGCTTTTCCCATATCCAAAGAATCTGCTCCCTATGGGGCCTTGGCTCTTATCTGCAGAAGCAGCAGTTCTATCTTTTGTGTATGATTCTAATTCAATACCACAATAGACTCCTTTTCTAGGATCTTAGAAGAGCAGCTGATTAAAAACGACTATCATGATTTATTTAATAATTATGTAGTGAGTCTGGAGAACTTGCAGAAGTACCATGAAAGAAACACAGATGTGCTTTTGTACTCTGTGTGTGTATAATGTAATAGTGGTAGATAAAATAATATTTAAAAAGTTACCAAACAATGCATCAAATGCTAGGGGCTATGTGACATAGATTTTAGAGAAAAGAGCAGAGCAGGGTGGTCTATTATGATTAGGAAGAATGTTCAGGATATTGTCACAGGGACCTGAAATATAAATGATACATGGAATTTTTGTGGGTAAGAGTTACAAAAGGGAGATGGCGTTTAATTCAGACATAGTAACATAATTCCTTTGAATTAAATTATTGATAACTGGGAAGGTTAGTGGCTAGTTCTAAAAAGGAAATTCTACAGCATAAAAGTTCTGTGACTGAAAAAAAAAAAAAAGAAAATTCTAGATGTCTCACATGACCTTGATTGTAAAGCTAGTTTGTAAGTTATAAGCTAGTTAGTGAACTCTGGAGGACCTAACTTACGTGATTAGGTCCACTTCCAATAAATATATTGCCTTCAGGCTGAAAAATTCAATCACTATGTTTTTATTAAGATTTAGCTTTAACACCTTTTAATCAAACATTTATGTTAAACGACTCATGCTTTTGACTCCTTTTCTTGTGCAATCTCTAAATAGATTCATTTTCTTGAAATCTCAGTAGACAGCAATGAATGAAAGGAATAAAATTAATTCATTAAATATATAGGTATTAAGACTGGAGCATCATTGTGGTGAAGGCGCTCTAGAATTAGACTGCCTGGATACTGATCTGGAGGCACTTCTTAGGAACCTTAGGCAAACCTATAAAGTAGGGATGAAAAAATGAACCTGCCTATTAGAATTTTTTTAGAATAAGTTTTTATTCTAATAATTTTTAGAATAATTAAATAAGATTATGCATATTAAAAATAAATGCTTTGCTTAGTTTCTAGCCCATAGTAAGGATTCAATAAAAATTTTAATAGTATATGTAAAGTATACTTCAATTAAAAAAAATTAATAGTATCATATCATTTTAAAAGAAGTATCAAAATATAGTTAGCTGATGTTTTAATAATATTCCTATTATATGTTCACATTTAAAATACTTATGCAATAATTTTACAAAAATGATTAGTATATTTTACTAATATTGCTCTTTTATATATAACTATGCAATATATTCTTATTTTCTATTTCAAATTAAATATTTTTTTCTGAAAATAAATGGAGAACTAAGAATGCAGAAAGAAAATAACATAATTCATCATTGAACAACTTAGATTTAAATGTGTTAATATTTTGATGTCATAAGATTTTAAATAAATGTATGCATTCTTCTTTACCAATAACTTAGAATTTTGCTGAATGTACTGATTTGTAATTTGCCTTTCTGCATTAAAAAAATGATTGTTAACATTTTCCAAATTCTGAAATATTAAAACATGATTCGCAGGGGCTGCGTGGTATACTATAATGTCAAATTTAGCTTTGACACCTTTTAGTTATTTTATGTTAATGCTTAAATATTTTATGTTAAATGCTTATGTTTTTATCTTCTTTTATAATTTAACAGATCAAGTCATCTTTCTGTAACATAATAAATCCACATCTTTCAAATGAAATATAAAAGTTTAAAGTGTTACCATTGTACCCAAGAGACTGTAATTCCTTATTATTTTAGTAGCATTTCTTTTTCTCTTACGAATTTTATTATCGCCGTCACAAAACTGTTTGTCCACCACTCCACGTACTCACCCCTTCTAATGGATGCTCTTGGTGCCCCATGCAGATTTCTTTGCTGGGCTGGTATACTAATTACCTGACCCCTGGGGGTGTTGGCTGCTAAGAAATTATAGCTGCCTCCTTTCCATAGAATAGTTGTCTATGAGTAGGATTTGCCAGGCCCTGGAATTTATGTTACTTATCCCACATTAAGGAGCAGTGGCTAGCCAATGATTAGGAAGATGTGTGCGCAAAAGGTGTCTCTTGGCCATTCTTGTTTGCCACAAGGTGGAACCAACACTGCAGTGTAGTTCACACTCCAGCACTCACTGTTGTATCAGGATGGATTATACCAGAGACCACACCCTTGCATAGATCCTTCCTCTGACCTATCCCATTTACTCCTTTTATGCCCTGAGACCATCACTTCAATAAATCATCTGAGTCTGGATCTTAGGCTCTGTTTCTAAAGAAGTATGAAACCATTACCACAGTCAAGATAATAAATCTTTAAAGATTGTTCTCTAAATTGTTTTAGCTATTCCAGTTCCATATAAATTCCAGAATATATTTTATAATTCTTTTAATCCAGTTGTGATTTTGATTGGGATTGCATTGAATCTATATTTCAGTTAGTGGATAATTAAGAATTTAGTAATATTGAGTATCCTGATACATAAGCATGATCATTTCTCTATCTATTTAATCTTTAATTTTAAAATCTATCAGTGTTTTATAGGTCTAAGTGTACAAGTTTGGAATATATTTTAGCAAATTTATCCATAATTATTTTATACTTTTGATACTTTTATAAATAGTATTTAGAAAATTTTTTCATGCCAATTGTTGCTAGCACATAGAAATAAATTGATATTTATATAGCTTTTATATCTGGCAATATTACTAACCTCATTTACTAGATATAACATTTTTGTAGATGACATGGGATTTTCTGCATAGACAGTCATATTAGCAGTGAATAAAGATGGTTTCACTTCTGTATTTCCAATGTGATTTATTTATTTTTTGCCTTATTGCACTGACAAGAACATTCAGTATAATGTTTAATAGAATTGGTGGGAGCAAAGATTTTTACCATGTTAATCTCAAATGATTATCATATGGCTTTTTTTTGTTTTACACTTTGATATACATTAATTGATTATGTATACATTAATTGATTTTCTACAGTTAAACAAGAATTCCATTCTTGGGATAAATCACACTCAATCATGATGTATTACCATTTTTTATATTGTTGGATTTGATTTGGTAAAATTTTAAAAGAGTTTTTGCATCTGTATTCATGAGGGATCATGATCTGTAATATTTATTTTTGTTTATTGGACCAGTTTCTTTGGTTTTCTAACGGCGCAATGTTGGCCTTTGAGAATGAATTATAAGGTATTACTTCCTCTGCAATTTATGGAATAGTTTGGGTACAGATGGCATTATTTTTCTGTTCATTGTTTGGTATAATTCATCAGTGGAGTCATCTAAACATTTAGCTTACCTTTTGAGACAATTTTAAACTATAAATTCCATTCATTTTATATAGGGCTATTAAAATTTTGTATTTCTTTTTGCATGAGCTCTGCCAAATTCTGTATTTCAAGGTATTTATTTATATCATCTACATTGTTAAGTAAATAGGCATAAAGCCATTCATAATATTCCTTTATTATTTTTTAGTATCTGTGGAATTCTGTAATTATATCACCTCACTAATTTTTTTTCTTTTTTTTTTTATTGCAGCATATTATGGGGTAAAAATGTTAAGGTTACGTTCATTGCCCTTGTCCCCCACCCCCCTCCAGTCAGAGCCTCAAGCCTGACCATCCCCCAGATGGTGCACATCGCACTCATTATGTATTTATATATCCATCCCCTCCTCCCCTCTCCCGTCTGCCCGACACCCAATTAATGTTGTTCCTATGTGTCCACTTAGGTGTTGATCAGCTAATACCAATTGGCTGGTGAGTACATGTGATGCCTGTCCATCCATTCTTGGGATATTTCACT
>CAUYRT010019843.1:0-33159 GCA_963574885.1 Lepilemur ruficaudatus
ACACTGCTGGTGGGACTGCAAACTGGTACAACCTCTGTGGAAAGCAATATGGAGATACCTGAAAGCGATACAAGTAGATCTACCGTTTGATCCAGCCATCCCACTACTGGGCATCTACCCAAAAGAACAAAAGACACTCTATAAAAAAGACACCTGCACTCGAATGTTTATAGCAGCACAATTCACAACTGCAAAGTTGTGGAAACAACCCAAGTGCCCATCAACACTTGAGTGGATTAATAAAATGTGGTATATGTATACCATGGAGTACTATTCAGCTGTAAGAAACAATGGTGATATAGCACCTATTGTATTTTCCTGGATGGAGTTGAAACCCATTCTACTAAGTGAAGTATCCCAAGAGTGGATAGACGGGCACCACATGTACTCACCAGCAAATTGGTTTCACTGATCAACACCTAAGTGGACACACAGGAACAACATTTATTGGGTGTCGGGCAGATGGGAGGGGGGAGGAGTGGATGGGTATACACATACATGATGAGTGCGATGTGCACCGTCTGGGGGATCGTCAGGCTTGAAGCTCTGACTCGAGGGGGGAGGGAGGGCAAGGGCAATATATGTAACCTTAACATTTGTACCCCCATACAAATGCTGAAATAAAAACATTAAAAAAATAAAAGAAAAAACAGATGCTGGCAAGGATGCAGAGAAAAGGGAACTCTTATACACTGTTGATAGGAATGTAAATTAGTATAGCCACTATAGAAAACAGCATGGAGGCTTCTCAAAAAACTAAAAACAGAACTACCATACAATCCAGCCACCCCACTACTAGATATTTATCCAAAGGAAAAGAAATCAATATATCAAAAAGATACCTGTACCCCCATGTTTATCAGGGCACTAGTCACAATAGCCAAGATAAGGAATCAACCTAAGTGTCTATCAACAGATGAATGAATAAAGTAAATGTGGCATATGTATACAACAGAATACTATCCAGGCATAAAAAAGAATAAAATCATGTCATTTGCAGCAACATGTACAGAACTGGAAGTCATTATGTTAAGTGAAAAAAGCTAGGCACAGAAGGACAAATATCGCATATTCTCACTCATATGTGGGAGCTAAAAAGAAGTAGATCTCATGGAGGTAGAGGGTAGAATGATAGATACCAGAGGCAGGGAAGGACGTGTGGGTGGTATGGGGGTGGGGAGGACGAAGGGAGGTTGGTTATTACAGAGGAATGTGAATAATTAAAAAAAAAATTTAAAAAAAGAGAGGTTGGTTAATGGGTGCACATATACAGTTAGAAGAAATAAGTTCTAATGCTCAATAACAGAGGAGGGTGACTATAGTTAACAATGTATAATATATTTCAAAATAGCTAGAAGAGAGGACCTGAAATGTTCCCAACACATAGAAATGATAAGTACTTGAGGTGATGAATACTCTAAATACCCTAACTTGATCATTTAAACATTCTATGCATGTAATAAAATGTCACATGTATCCCATAAATATATACAAATATATCAATAAAAAAAGAAAATGTTAAACACTGGGAACTTTAGACCAAAGAAATAAATGATATCATGTAGAAAGGGCTATGCTTTTATAACCAAAAGTACACACAATAAAACAATGTTACAGATGGAATAGGCCATTCAGAGCATTGTGTCCAATTTTATGAGGGGAAGTATATGCCAAGGTCACACTGGCAATTTGTCCTAAACTAGGGATTAGGACTCTTAAATCCCTTCCTGCTTTATTAGTTCTACATTTTGTTTGTGGAATGTATGCTACCCATAATCTCCCCACCATAGGTAATCATTTTAGAGTGCTATTACTTTTTTTTTGAGACAAAAGTTTCGCTCTGTCACCTGGGTTAGAGTGCTGTGGTGTCAGCCTAGCTCACAGCAACGTCAAACTCCTGGGCTCAAGCAATCCTCCTGTCTCAGCCTCCCAAATAGAGTAGCTGGGACTACAGGCACGTGCTACCACATCCAGCTAATTTTTTCTATTTTTAGTAGAGATGAGGTCTCGCTCTTGTTGAGACTGGTCTCGAACTCCTGACCTCAAGCAATCCTCTTGCCTTGGCCTCCCAGAGTGCTAGGATTACAGGCGTGAGCCACTGTGCTCAGCCAAGGATGCTATTACTTAAGAGTATAGAGCAAAACAACTGTTGCTCTCAAATAGTTATTTCCATAAACTGCAGAATAGTGCAAATCTTTTCGAAAAGGCAAACCCACTGCAATTTTATTTTGAGACATTAGGTGGCAGCAATAGCCAAACAGCAGGCTGAAAGCCTTCAGGGAACTGCAAAAGGAAGAGAACAGGCTTTGGGTGGGAGTGAAGGATGAAAATACTCCCATTGTAATTAAATCTCATTAAGAACGGGTGAATGCCATGCCATCTCTACATATTACAGGATTCATTATAGGATTCCCCAAACAATGCCACAAGTTGTTCCAACATTATTCAGATAGTTGAAAATCTCCTCTAAATGGTAGCATCTTAAATTAGCATTAAACATGTTTATTAGTGACTTTGAATTCTTCAAGCGAGGCACCAGAGACAGATTAAAATTTGTTTTTCCAGTGACTTGCAAACCCTTTTGTAACACACTACGTCTTTCAGAAAACAAAGGATCTGTGTAATTGCAGAATTTCCACCAGTATCCCAATAATCACTAAAGGACCTTGAACAGTAATAAAATCTTTCCTATCAGTTTCTGCCTGGAGCTCTAAGATGGGGAAGAGTACATGAGAAGGGAGAGACAGAGAACAGAGGTGAAGACAGCTAAAGAACAAGGACAAGGGAAGTGCAAAGCGGGTGGCAGGCAGAGGAGCCACCCTCTTAGAGCTGATCCTGGCAGGAAAGAACTGACAGTGAGCTGGGCTCAGCCAGGCTGTCCTCCGCCCCCAACCACAACTTCACAAACACTAATACTGATATAAGTGCTGCATTTTAAAGACTTAGGAAATCCATGGAGTAACCCTGAATGTTTTATAAATATATTTTCTCAATTACATCATACTACCTTTTAAAACTCATTTCCACGGCTCTACTTAAAAAAACAAAAGAATATATACACAAGATTTCTGTTTCTTCTAAGTTCATTTGTTACTGATCTCACTGGTCTTTGAAACCTCTGTCATAGACAATCAGCTGCTCTAGAGATATAATGATGTCATCAGAAAATTAGATTTTTAGTATATGGGTTGGGCATGAGAGAGGAGCAAACAACAATAAATTACTAGAAATTAAAATCCATTTGAACAAATACAATAATAACAGATACGGGTAACCCAACACAGACCACTTTTCAACCTGCTTCTCTTTCCAGATTGAAGACATAAGAAATTAAGGTGGTTTAAAACTACGTTGTCTAATGGTTGGGCTTCCCAGCATATTAATATATATCAAATAATGCAATATATTCTCCTACATTTCCTTCTCATTGCATCAAAGCAGAAAATGTTAACATTTCAGTCACATTTATGGTTACATACACTAATCCAGTTCCAACACTCACATTTGAGTTCATTAATAAAAACTGATTTGAAAAGAATGCTGTCATCTCATTATATTTAAAAATAAATTGAATTTTTAAAATGTAGACTTTAGTAATAGAGTATATACCAAAAGTGGGGAAACCCCTCCTGTCTTAAATTTTTGAGCTAAAAGGGCACAGATCTGAGTCCAACAGACCCAGGAGTCAGTCCTGGCCCCACCACCACCGGCTCCTACAAGAGGCAAATGATTTCACCCTGATAAACCTCAGTTTCCTCATTGTCCTTATATATAAAATAAAGATAATAATTTAAGGATTACATGAAATAATATGCATAAACTCTTTAAAACAATGCTTAGAACATTCTAATACTTTAATAAATGGAGGAGGAGTTGTTATTTTTGTGTGGTCATTTATTCAACAAAATTTACTGAACTCCTAGTTTGTGCCCAACACAAAGTACCCTGCTTTTAAATATGATCAACACCAAAGTGGAGAGATCCTTCTGAAAGACAGAGCTCTGAGCAGCAGTTAACCACAATAGCTGTTTATACCGATTAAATTTCTCCTAATTGCTCCTCTACCCTCTTTATTTCATTCAAGAAGATCTGTCTAGTTTTACAGTCTATAGAGAGAGTTTGGAAAGTGATGAAAATTCCTTCTTTGCCGTATTTAACATATTGCTGTAGCTAGCACATGTTCATACTCTGACAGATGATATTTGGAACACCATGTAAAACATTTTGCAAACTTTACAGTTTTCATATACTTGTGAGTAGCAATTTCCAAATAAAAGAGAGTTTATAAAGCTTTAAATTTGGAGTGCCTTTAATCAGAAATTGAAAAATTAAGACTGAGTCAGGAGCAACACAACAGAACATTTCATTTCCACTGTTTAATTATAAATGACTATGTGATATTCATTACAAAACTAGGTAAGATTTGCCATGTATAAAATTAGAAAAGGGGATGAGGAAAGGATGACATGAGGTTGGTAGTTAAATGTTAGCGAATAGGAAGAACATTTATCAATTTCATGACTTATGGTTCTATTTACATTTCTGAAATCACAAAGCTAATTATCCAGTTTTAAGTTAAAGTTTCTGCTTTAATTAATACTATTAGTGGTTTTTCGAGCAAAAAGAAATAAATTTAGGCTCTAAAACTTTTACACTCACTTTACAAATCCCATCTCAGTTCAACATATCTAATGGAACGATAAGGCACTATACTTAGTCTGATGTTTCTGATGAACCTCCTAGTGTGTGTGTACACATACACATAGATATGGATAGATAGGTAGGTAGACAGATAGAAAAACCCATGTACCTATTTTGTTTGCCATGATTGTCTACAGAGGGCTTCTGCCTCATTCAACACCAAGGTGGCTCCCTTCCAGCAAAGAAGGGCCTTTGTGTCCAGTGATCCACCTGTCTCAATCTCCACTCGGATTTCTCAAAGCCATCTGAATTTGAACGTATCCCAAAGCGAAATCATCATTTTCCTCTACAGCATTTGCTCTGGATCCAGGGTTCCCTGTCCTAGGGAAGTGACATCCAGTTGCTCAAGTCAGAACCTGGCAGTTGCAAATCACCAGTTGTCTAATTCTGGACAGTGTCTTTAACCTCTGTAACTCTGTTTCTCGTCTGTAAAATGGGCATAGAAATATTAGTATCTATCTTACAGAGTTGTTGAGGATTAAATGAAATTCATTAGCATGGTATCTGACATATAAAAAATATGGTTGGCAATAATGATTTTAAAATAAAACATGACTGTTTTTATCATTATTCACTCAAGACCTCTGACGAGGACCTCCGTCAAAAACAGGTCCTGTTTCTATTTCCTAAACATCTCTCTTAGTCTATTTCTATCTGTTCCCACTGCCATCCCATCTTATGCGTTATTGCTGAAATAGTCTTACTGGTCTCCTCATACCAAATGTTGCTGCCTTCTTCCACTCAGGAGTCACAATGAGCCCTCTAAAATGCTTAATCTCAGGGAGATCATCTGTGAGACCCTTACCCTTCTCAGTAACATACTCTTTCATTATATGGAACACATTCCCAAACACTTGTTCAATGGTTATTGTCCATAAAAGCAGAAACAATGTCTGTTTTGTTCGGGATTTTACTTGTTTACTGAATTAATATACAGTTGATTGAATGAAACAATCAACAAACAGGAAAGGAAAGGTGCTGTATATGATAAAAATTTGTCTGTTAATGGGATGGAGGTTTTACATCACTGGAATTTCCTGAGTGATAGGAGTGTCTTTGTTATTCATGGCAGGCCCATGATCACACCTAATTTTTTTTTTTTGAACTTTAAAAAATTGCTACATGCTAGATGTACATATTTTCAGGGCACATATGTGATCATTTGATACACTCATATAATCAAATCAGGGTAATTGGGATATCCATCACCTTAAATATTTATCCTTTCTTTATGCTAGGAACATTCAAATCATTTTCTTCTGGCTACATTGAAACAACCAATGTTAACTATAGTTATCCTACTGATCTACTAAACACTAGGTCTTATTTCTTCTATCTAAGTGCATATTTGTACCCATTTATCAACCTCTCTTTACCTGCCCCCCCCTCCACTCTTCCTAGCCTCTGGGTAACCACCAATCTACTCTCTATCTTCATGAGACCCACTTTTTTAGCTCCCACATATGAGTAAAAACAGGCAATATTTGTCTTTCTGTGCTTGGCTTATTTCACATAACATATTGACCTCCAGTTCCACTGATATTGCTGCAAATGACATGATTTCATTCTTTTTTATGGCTCAATATTCCACTGTGTGCATATACCACATTTTCTTTACCCATTCATAAACAGATGGACATTTAAGTTGATTCCATATTTTGGCTATTATGAATAGTACTGTAATAAACACAGGAGTGCAAATATCTCTTTGATATATTGATTTCCTTTCTTTTGGATATATACCCGGCAGTGGAATCAAAATAACTCAGGATGGGGGTTGGTCACCAGAAAGACCAACTATGTGACTAGAGGGCTGGGGCTTTGAGCCAGACCAACCTCCAGAAAAGGGAAGAGGGCTGGAGATTGAGCTAAATCACATGGCCAGTGATTTAATCAATCATGCCTACATACTGAAATCCCAATAAAAACTCTGGACACTGAAGCCTGGTGGACCTTCTTTGTTGGTAAACACACAGATGTGCTAAGAAGGTGAGGTGTCCCAACTCCTCAAGAAGAGGACACAGATGCTCTGTGTTTGGGACCTTCCCAGACCTTGTCCTATGTGTCTCTTCATTTGGCTGATCCCAATTTATATCCCTCATAATAAAACTATCATCTTTTGTACAGTGCTTTCTTGAGTTCTGTGAATTATTATAGCTAATGATTGATCCTGAAGGGGTCATGAGAACCTACAAATTTGTAGCCAATTGGTCAAAAGTATGAGTGGCCCAGAGACTCCCAAACTGTAGCTGGTATCTGAAGGGAGGGTAGTCTTGTTGGGGACCGTGTCCTTGAAACTATAAGGTCTATGCTAACGCTGGGCGGTTAGTGACAGAATTTGATTGTAGTATTACAAAAGGGAAGTTTGGAAAGTGTCCTAAGCCCTTAAAAGGCACAAAAGTTGTATCTTGGCATAACAGAGAAACCCTACCTCCTTTCCAAACCACCAACCTATCACCTCAGATGATAAAATCCTTTCCTATATACCTAGGCTAATAGCCTCTGACCTTTCTTAAGTCTGAGCCTTTTATACTAGAGCTACAGAAGAAAGGGGCAGGGGTAATATTTCCACATACATGAAGTTTACCTTTGATGCTCTCCCAACTAACTTTGTCTTTCTGCTTTTCCCCCATCTGAGCACCCCACTGATCACCAACCTACCACTAAGTTTCCTCTTTAAGCCTTTCCTTTTCCATTTCAAAATGAATTTCCCATGCCCTTTACTAACTAAAATAGCCATTTTCTCAGGGTGACTGATCCAGAAAGAAGTAAACAGATAATAAACTGAATAGACTAATCCCAATAAGATATACATGATAGATGCCACTGGCCCTTTCAGAGGCATTTAAATTTCAAAAGAGGGCAATTTAAAACTAATTTTTAATTTGTAAAGTTCTTGAGAACAACAAGAAGATAACCCATAGCTCTACATATTTCTAAACCCTCTGAAGAAATAAGACTATTCTATTTGTAACTTCCTTAATCAACTGGGACTGGGAAGCTGCACAACTTCCTAGTATGCTCAATCTCCCTTCCTTCCAGGCAATCCCAGAAAAGTTTCTCTCAGCACAGCTCCTGCAGCCCCTTGATTCTCTCTCCTAGGCCTACATCTATTCTTCTTTCTTTGATCCTCTGGGGACTGAACTATAAGGAAGTCCTCCCTGGATCCCAAACCAATTAACTAGCAGTTTGCCAACTGGAAGTTAACTAGTCATTTCCCCAAGAAGCTAATAATCTTTGAGGTCTTATGTTAAGAAACTTTGAAAACTTTAGCATACACAGAGAGAGAGGTGACTGATCTTAACTCTGATGAGTATCTCTGCTCAAACTATCATTTAGTTTAGTAAACATAACATTTATATTCGACTACTCTCTCTCCCAGAACATTCTGAGAAACACTAGATGTTAGGGGAGAAAAATGGAACACAAATGCTTCCCCAAATCCATAAACTTTAATGGAGAAAACAGGAGCATGGGCAAGGATAACAAAGAGTTTGCATTTAGCTGAAAAGGGAAGTACACTAATTAAAAAAATAACTCACCAAGTATATTAGTGGAGCAAGTATCACTTAGAAAGGGCATAGAAAATAAAGAGAATAATGAAGTTTATTCCAGCTTTGGCAATCAGTGATTCTCTGCAATCAATTGACCTTTATTATCTATACATACTGTTGTTAAAATGAGGCCTCTTAACATTCTGGACAATTTATGGATAGGACAAAAAATGTTGATGGCTAACAGACAGTCATGAATACACTAAGCCAGCACGGCAACACAGGCCATCCTGTACCGACGGATTCTCTTCATTCTACAGCTCATATACATCATGACACTATGGGTGGAAGACTTTGAGAAAATTTGGCATGGGGAAATTCTGGTCTAGGATGAATTAAAAGTTTGTACAAACCTATGGCTGATTATTTTAAAAATCAAATCACAAACTAAGTAACTGTATTTTTCCAAGAAGACCCTTCTACTTCTAGAATAAAGTATGTCACTATTTTCTGAAAGTTAAAAAAGTCACAGCAGAATTTGAAAAAAGTATTATCTGTGGCATACTTCAAATCCAAGGCTACTCCTTTGGCCTTGGTAAATTATGTCTCCCTGCAATGTATTGTGCAAAGCCCTCCAAACCAATCTGGAGCACACCTGAGAGCCTCTCCTGAGGAATCAAGTAAGCATTAGAGCAATCACATTTTGTTAACCAATTGTTTGCTTATTCAAAACAGTAAGGATGTCATTTTCTCTAAATAGTTGAAGTTTTTTAAGCTTTCTGAAATCTGTGTTTCTTGGCATTTGCCTGAAAGAAGACAGCAGATGCTTACTTTTTTTTACATAACAGGGTTAAGAATCCAACTTTTCAACCTTAAGCATTTATAGTCTCATCAAGTTATGGTGACCTTTCAGTATAAATTCACACAATTCATGGCTGTTTTCTTTCCACTTATCTTATTGAAAACTTAATGTTTCTTTCATGACAAAGGGCTTTAGCATTTTCCTTTGTAATTCTGAAAATATTAATTTTCTTTGTTAAGCACTGACTGTAATTTGGTGTGTAACGTTATTCAGACAAATGGGGTGTACCCTGGTGATGTATTTTTCTTTTTATCATTACTAGTTTCATTAAAATTCAGTAGAAAAACATTACTTCCTGTGACTTAATATGTACTGCTAGGTTTTACCAGAAATCAATCTATACATAGAATATTTTAGGGAATGTTATAAAGGTGAGACTTGCCTTAAACGGCGGAGGAAGGAGAATAAATAAGATTATTTTGTCCTTACTAGACAGAGGCTGGGGTATGTGGGATTTGGATGGGAATGAGGGAGAGAAGAAAGAAACTGAGGGGGCTGGAAACTGAGGTAATCATAACAGAAAAAAAACATAAACATCAGATCTCCTCATAAGTTCTAAAGGGCTATACCCACACTAGAGAAGGAACTATAAGATTAGAGTTGAAATATGACCTAATAATAAGATTAAATTTTAGCTTGGAAAGGCGTTTTAATAGTTTCCTCAAAAATTTTGATAAATTAAAATTACTATGTGTAAAATATTTGCTAATAAATGTCAATAATAATCAGGTAAAGCTTATAGTTAAGGAGAAAGCTATGGTAGAGTAGGAAGAAAACTAAAATTACCATCCAGCTAATGAGATAATACACATGATAGTGCTACTATGCACTTTAAAGGATTACATAAACATTAGCTATTATTACTTTTTTTCTTGATCTATAACCAACTAAAAATCAAAACCAAAGTTGTATATGTTTCGATAAGTATTCAATCAGAACCGTCTAATAACAGTATAAACAAAGCAAGGTTTCTCAACCCCAGTACCACTGACATTTTGGGCCAATAATTATTTGTTCTAGGAGGCTATCCTATATGCATTGTGGTATGTTTAGCAACATCCCTGACCTTTACCCACTAAGCGCCAGTAGAACCACCCTGCCCTAGCCAAGGAGGACAATCAGAAATGCCTTTGAACACTCCCAAACACTGCAAAATGCCCTTGGTTGAGAACTGCTGCTTTAAAGCATAAGAAAAATCTAGAAATTGTATTTATGGCTCTCCCATACAAACTGAGGGTGAGAGATGGCCAAGATGAACTAGAGCTGAGACGTCAAATATAGTAGCCACTAGCCACATGCGGCTATTGAGCACTTAAAATGGGACTAATCTGAATTGAGATTTTCTATAACTGTAAAATATACACTAGATTTCGAAGACTTACTATGAAAAAAGAATGTAAAGTATTTCAAAAATTTTTTATATTGATTGCATGTTGAAATGATAATATTTTGGATATAATGGGTTAAAATAATTAAAATTAACTTCACTTGTTTCTTTTTAATGCTTAAAAATGAGACTATTACAAAATTTAAAATTACATATGTAGTTTGTGATATATTTCTATTGGACATGCTGAACTCATGCAAAAAACTATCCCTCCTTGACCCTATATACTCCAGGCAGCCTCTGATGGGATGGAAGGGAACTCAAAGGAGCTCTGTCTTCAGTTTTCTCATTATGTTCTGTACATTCTCCTTGGATCACCTCAAGTATCACTGATTCAATGAGATCCCTACTCATAAACGGCTAATCTCCAGACTGTACCTCCAGTCCAGAGCTCTACTGAAATCTCGACCTATATATCCAACTATCAACTTAGCAATCCCACTTGGACATCCTCAGGGAAGTCCAAACTTAAGTGATCCTCACTCCCCACAAAAGGCTCCTCCTCAAGGAGTCCTCATTTCAATCAATGGCAATATTGGTGCAAATGTTTAAGCCAGAAACCTGAAAGTCATCCAGGAATCCATGAGTTCTCTCTTATCACACTTGCGATCTCTCATAAAATCCTGATTTATCTACTTCCTAAATATTTCTGGAATCTTCCTTTTGCCTACCGCACTGGCTAGGCCAAGTCATTACTTCTCCCTGTTATCAACTCCCTTTTCCCTTACACTCTTATTACACCCTGCCCTTCCCTTCTCCAAGCACTTAGGTCACAGGTAACTATTTTGTTCAATGTTGCCTTTCCTATTTTGTGTATAGCTTTCTTGTTCATTGTTGTATCTCTAGTTCGTTGGCTGTTGAATTAATAAATAAATGAATGAAGAGGAGTATAAATCACTAACTCACAGCAACTTACTAAGGAGCTGGACCACAAAAACAATGGTTCATTTAGCATACAAGGCCTGGGAAAACATCAGTCCTTCTAAGTATCAGTGCTTATGTATTGACACAAGTTCTAGGATTCTAGAAATTGGGAAAAAGTGCTTGGGGATAATGTGTCCTATATACTCTCATTGTTAACAGATCTATCTATCATGCCCAAAGTGAAGCTTTTCCATACACTTGACACTGGGTCAAGAAGGAACAGCTCAAGAGTGCTATGTATAACCCTCCAGCCCTAAAGAACCCAATACCCAATATTTTCCATCTCCAATGCCATAGTCCCACAGCATCTACAGTTTCATGGTCACCTACCAAGAAGCAGCTAAAATTTATACAAAACCAAGAACAACTGTAATGAATTGAACTACTTCTCAAAGTAAGTCATTCTCTAAGAACACAAGTTCTAGACAATAAGACTTTCTTCCAGTCTCCCCTCACTAGGGATTCTCCATTCAGCCTCCTGCCTAAGCCAGCCTTCCTTCCTAGTCCATCACTAGATTGAAAAGAGCTTAAGATGGACCGCGGAAGTGTCAATACTGACCAGTAAGTTACAGCTGCTGATTTAAAAGTTTAGAAAAGTCAAGATTTATGCAGTTGTCAGTGGTACTTTATGGATTCCAGATCTAGGCTAAGGAAGAGAAACTTTGAAAGACTCTCAGCAATATATGTGAAGAAGAATGCGTAGACACAAAGGTAAAAACTAGACCTGTATTTTCATTCATGTTTTGCCTACTGGTTCTCATATAAGTGGGGGATTAGTGGTATGGCAGTATGCGCCATGGTGATGTAGGATATGGACCAGACAGGAGCTGAGAAAGGATAGCATGTCAAAACCAAGGTTAATCCCACATAGAAGGGTACTATGTGGGGCTATACTTGTTCAATTGATTTTTTAAAATTGCCTTATCTAGAAATTACATAAGAGACCATTCTTGCCAGACATGGTGGCTCATGCCTATAATCCTAGCACTTTGGGAGGACTAGGCTGGAAGATCACTTGAGATCAGGAGTTTGAGAACAGCCTGGAAAACATAGCAAGAACCCCTATCTACAAAAAATAAAAAATTAGCTGAGCATGGTGGCTCATGCTTGTAGTCCCAGCTACTTGGGAGGCTGAAGTGAGAGGATCACTTGAGCCCAGGAGGTCAAGGTTACAGTGAGCTATGACTGGGCCACCACACTCCAGTCTGGGCAATGGAGAGAAATCCCTATCTCTTAAAAAAAAAAAAACAAAAAAAACCCCCACAAACCATTCTTTTATAGTATGAGGAAAGGAAGTGAGGTCGCTATGACTAAAGAAATGTAAGTTTTTCCAAACTAACTGCCCTCCTTGTTTCTTTCTAGAAATGACTCAAAGAATGGTGGAAACTTATCAAAGCCCTTTTTTCCCCTGAAAATCTTCTGGTGAATCTTTTCTCTAACAAAGATTTGTTGGTGAATCTTTTCTCCAACAAATGCATCTGTTGGTAATAAGAGCAAGGTAGCTGAAGTATAACAAAAGAGAGTTATAGACTTAGAAAAAACAAATATAAGACTGAATCCCAGTTGCACTACTCAATATTTATGTGACCTTAGGAAAATCACTAATCTCTTCTAAACTATGCATTTTCAACCAGAACATATCTCCACAAAGTGGACAAAATTTGGTGGTGGTGGAGGGGGATTTTATTCTTTTTTGTATAAAGCACAGATATACATACAGTAAAGTACCTAGACAAATACAGTGTTTTTTTGTGGTAGCTCACGCCTGTAATCCTAGCACTCTGGGAGGCCGAGGCGGGAGGATCGCTCGAGGTCAGGAGTTTGAAACTAGCCTGAGCAAGAGCGAGACCCCATCGTTACTAAAAATTGAAAGAAATTAATTGGCTAACTAAAAATACATATATATAAAAAAATATTTAAATAAAAAAAATTTCATGGGGGATTATATTGGCGGAAATATCTAAAAAGGTTTCTTGGGGGGCGAAAATGAACAAAAGACTGAGAATACTTTTCTAAGTCTTCATTTCCTCAACTGTAAATGGGTAGACATCACTCACCTTAAAGGATTCAACCAAGTGTAAATTGAAAATATTCAGGGAAAACACATCCCACAGTTCCAAAAAGCAAAACTTTAATTTGTCATGTAGTACTACATTAAATCAATGCAAATGAAGTGACATGTAGGCACTGCATTAGGTATTATAAGTAATCCAGAGATGATTTAAAGTACTCAGGAAGATGTCCATAAGTTACGGGCAAATACTATGTCATTTTTTTATAAGGGACTTCAGCATCTGTGGAGTTTGGTATCAGCAGGGGGTCCTGGAACCAATCCTCTATGTATGGATACTGAGGGGTGACAGTAACATATACACAGAGAATGAGGTTGGAAATGAAGCAGGAAGGGAAAATTCCCAAAATTGTACATCATTAACGTATAACTAAAAACACAAAGATTTAATCATGTACAGATTAAGATGATCATTAATGATCAACAGGACAATGTTCTTCTCACTAGTCATTTTACTACTAAACATCTAACATCCAAAGAAAAAATGTAAAGTCATAGTAAAAGTTAAATAATAATACAAAAAGAACCTATAAGTGTGGCAAGAATACAAACCTAATACGCCAATTTCAAGATCAGCCAAGCCTGTTTTAATTTTATCATAAATATCTTCTGATGCAAAGTCAACAGCAATGGTTCTTGTTTCCACTTTGAATTTTTCTTCTATGGGGAAAAAAAAAATGGAGAGAGATAGGGAAAATTAATCCATGGCAATTAGGACTAAAGCATTTGATAACATTATCATTTCAAACTCTTTCCCCCTGCCCCAAGTTGCTATGAAATTTAGAACAGGATAATTTTAAATAGTCATGAGACCATCTAAGAGGTGATAGAGAATCAACACAATAGTTCTACAATAAAAATTCCAACGTTGTCACAGAGATGGCTAAATGTTCCTCTAACAGTTCTCCTTTTATAAATCGATAATGATAACTACTTTTTAGATCCATAGGTACAAATAATAAATCATGATTCATATCATGTTATATACTCTTTAAATAACATCACTTGCTTTGTGATTTTACCTGTAAATTGATGTTTCATAATTTCAGGAAGAAATCTTTATGTTGTAAAGTATTTTAAAGTATAATATTTAAAAAGCCCATTTTATTAAAATAGAAATAAAATGTGATCTTATTGTAATTTGGGAGCTTGGTTAACAGTTAACGGCCACTACATTTAAAACTCCACACACAAAATGCACAGTAATAAAGCTATAAAGTGACACAAGAAAGACCTCAGTGTTCTACTTTGCACAAGATTTTTAAGGTCCAAACAGAGCTGATGAAAGGAATAGCTTCAGAAATGAGACCCTGGAGAAACAAACCTCATCTGAGGGAAGGTATAATGTTTACTTCTCCTTTTACCACTCAGCCCCTTTGAAGAGAGAGCACGGGCATTGAGGTCACACAGACACGGGTACCAATTTCATTTCCACACTTATTTGCAAAATGACTTTGAGCAAGTCGCAAATCCTCTTCGAGCCTCAGCATTCTCTTGTGAAATTGAAGTTAATTCTACCCAATTTATGATGTGAGGCTCGCATGACATCCACTG
Source organism: Lepilemur ruficaudatus (assembly GCA_963574885.1). NCBI lineage: Eukaryota > Metazoa > Chordata > Mammalia > Primates > Lepilemuridae > Lepilemur > Lepilemur ruficaudatus. The sequence goes on from CAUYRT010019843.1 coordinate 14,994, forward strand.
GTACAGAAGGCACTCCGTAAGTACAGGTCTCTCCTTGCCCTCCTCAGCCAACTCCACTCTTGCTTCACTTGGTGAAGTCCAGAAGGCTGAGATGCTTATTCTTTGGAATTTGCTGAGAATTCAAAAGAATTAACTTAAAAATTCTGCTTCCAAAAATAAATCTTACTTCAGTGCTAGTCAATGTCAGCTCATCACAGGGTATGCAGGATTAATCCTCATAGGAAGTATCCATTCTTGATCTAAAAGGATTTCTGTCTAAACCTCAAGAGCTGGTCCACAAGAGATTGGATTCTTTGTTAGATTCAGTGAAAAGTATTGACGCTAGGTAGAAATCCATGAATAATCTGGAGAGAAGAATTGACCTAGAAAATACTTTATTTGGTGGTAAAGGTATACTTACTGTTCCAATATAAACAAGTGATGTGTGTGTTCATGTAATGGAGAGCCAGACACAGAGCTGTGATTTCACAAGAGCTGGTCCAACAATGTCATACTATGGTTCACAGAATTTACCACCAGTAAGTAAAGAACACTGGCTCTATCACAGCCACAGATTCACAGGAAAAAAAGCCCCAAAACAAGAGGCTGAAGGATACTATTTAGTAAATGAAAAACTTTATTCAAGAATAACATAAGATAAATTTATCCATTTATTTTAAAAAACAAGGTATTTTTCCACACTAGCATTATGTACTGACACTTAGGAGAATTTCTCTTTAGTAATAAAAGCCACTCCACAACCCTTAAACCAAATTTACTCTTTCATATCTCAAATGATTTGCTGAATGTACGTATATTGTAGAGTCTTGTATAGATGTGCTGCTAAGAAAATTCTATGACACTTTTGGAAAGAATGTTATTTAATAATGAACCCCCAAGTAAGCTCTTTCTTTGTATTCATATTAGGATAAGTAAAATGGCTTCAGGTGCAAGTTTTCCAGATAATTAAAATTTTTGATCTTGTACCTGGATTACCCAGTATCATGTTCTAGTTAACATTAAAAAAAAAAAAAACAAAAAAAAAACTTTACTTTCACTGCCTCTATTGTGAGCGTTTCCCTTTTTAACATAGGTCAGATGCCACCCCCTCTCCTCACAAACCTCCAAAGATTTCCACATCACTCAAGAGTAAAAGCCAAATGTCTTTGGCAACAGGCTAATGCTCCTTTGAACTCATTTCCAACTACTCTCCCTATTGCTCATCCCTTGTCTCTGTTGGGTCCTTGAGCAAATGTTATCTTCTCAGAGAAGCCTGCCTTGCTCATCCTTTTAAAAAATGCAACCATCCCTCCCCCAGCATTCTTCATCTTCTTCCCTGCTTTATTTTATTCCATTATTCCATTGCACTTGCCACCTTCTAGTATACTATGTAGCATATTTTAATAACATATGTGTATGTTGTCTATCTGCTCTCACTGGAATTAAGCTTCAAGAAGACAAGCAGTTGGCTCTGTTTTATTCAGTTGCTCAACAGTGTGTCACAAATGATTGGGGATCTTTCCACCCTCCTCTCTCATTCCCTTAGGTTGGCTTCTCTCCTCGTTTCAAGAGGGCCACTGCTACTCCATACACCACATGCAGACAAAAAACAATGTTCAGAGGCAAAAATGGTACGTTTCTGTGATATGTCCCTTTTACAGTGTGAGGAAAATTTCCCCAGAAGAATCCAGCAGACACCCATCATGTCTCCTTTCTGAGGATTACGGTACGTGCATGCTCTTGTCCAGACCCATGGATGGGCTTTCAGGATTCCATGAACTGCCTCCACCTCCACCATCAAGTCGTATGAATCAAAATAGCAGTGCTTATATAAGAATGGGACAGGAACTGCCTCTCTCTGGACCGAGACAATCAGATGAGAATTATGACTGGTATTCTCAAAGGCTAGGGTGGGAGGTAGCTGGTTTCCTTAGGAACTGGAGAAGCAAACTTAGGTGTTTTCCCCCTCCTCAAAGCCTATCACCCTGCATGTGATCCTGCCCACAGAAGGCAAGACAAATGGACAGGAATCCTTTAACTTTAAACAACAGTTCAAGGGTGAATTAAAAACCTGGAACAGAAGCAGATACCAGACACACATAATACAACCCTCATTTCTACCTTCACTACCTCTCCAACCCAAGGTTTTTCATAAGACCACCAGTTTACCACTCAGCTACAGCCCACTGCTGGGTTAGAATAGGCACTTTATCAAAACCTGTGGAGTGGCACCTCTTTTGGGACTCTGATTCTTGCCCCACCACAAAGGCCCAAAGAATGACATAGCTTCTCTCTTTTTCCCAGAGTAGGAGCTGAAATAAGTTAAAATCAATACCCTATAGGTGTGTAGGAGGATAAAGACACATAAACAATTGAATTTGGAAGTTGCAATGAACATAAGATAAGCCACTCAACTGCCCCTTCCAGGAAACTCTTGTTGCCCCAACTGTGGGAGTAACACCAGCAGACAGCTTTCAAGTATCAGCCTCTTTGGGGATTGTCTCAGCTGCAGAGTTACCTTGTACAAGATTATGCTCTTCCAGTGGCATCCTCATCCAATGGCTGATCAAGGTAGGTGTATAAAGCCATCAGACAGCTTGTACCTACCAGGTTCTGATTCCAGAATTATAGTCTGCTTATTATCTTATTTTTCTCTTCTTTCACAATGCCCTAGTTTTAGTTATTTTAGCTTTAAGATAGGTTTTAATGTTTCTAGTAGTGCAAATCTCCTATGTTGTTCTTCTTTTTCAAAAATTTACTGCTTATCCTCACCTGTTTAGTCTCAGTTTTTACTGGTGTTGCATTAAACATTCAATTAAATTTACGAAGAATGACAATGTGGCATTCCCTCCAGGCTCTCCATTTATTCAAATGTTTTTTAAATGTCTCATAGTACAATCCTGAAGTTGCAAATACTTAAAGAAAGAATTAAAGAATTTTATAATGAGAATACTACACACCATTACATAAAGATACTCAATACTACTGATGATGCCTATTGACAAATCATTCAGTATTTGAAATTGGATAGGCTGGCATCCTGCAATTTGCAGCTGTGGCCAAATACAGTCATGCCCTCTCCCTACTTTTTTTTTCCAATTAAAATGATTCTCAGATGGTCTTAAGAGGCCCGAAAACCAAGAAGCAAAAAACTCTGATGATTAGTATGAACTGTTCAAGGCACTCAACTCATTAGAAATGGAGGCGGAAACTCAGCTTTGGCTTGAAAAATGGGGAATGAAGCTCAGAAATAGCTGAGCTGATACTGTTCATGCCCTTTTTATCTATTGCTCCACTGATAACCACATAACCACAATTGTAGGAAAATAGAAAGCAAATACTACTTATAACTATGGAGCCACAGAATAATGAACACCCTCACTGGCGTTGGCCATCCCATCACCTCCAAGCATGGGTGTCCCATTTCTATAGTCAGGTTGCTGTTTTTGACTCAGAGTGTCCTGAATTAGTTCAAAGTCAAGTCTGGAATTGACAGAGAAGGAACTGAACCCACAAGCAGTCTCCAAATGCTGCTGAAATGACCTCTCAATATAAAAACTAACACATTTTTAGGTTCAAGCCAAGAAAGGTCACAAACATATTCATACATAGCTATATGTTTACCAAACATCTAGGCCTGGACATTATTATTTTGATTTTGCTCAAAAACTTGGCATCTCCTTTTAAATTTAAATCTCTAAGAATTATTTTATAGATTTTGGAGAGATTTGCCTTAAATTTTTCCTCTAGGTGGCTGGGAATACTAAGTCTAAGAATGTTAGAAAAGAAGTCTAATCTACATAAGGTTGTGTATTATTTACAATTTTTCTATTAATAAAAACAACAAAAAAATGATTCTCCTTTGTTCCTATATCTGCTATAAATAAACCACCTGCTTTCCCCTGCTAAGTTTCAGGTATTAACCATTATGAAATCCTGTTACATTCACCCTTCCCCATCTTTTCCATATTATAACATCCTTTAAGATTCAAGTTGTATCATTCTCTGTGGACATATTTTTCATGATTCCCATTTCCTCCAGGGTAAAACGACTTACTCTCTCAGCTGTTCCTAGAGACCTTCTGTATAACCCTATTACACACTTACCATAATAGAAAGACTCTCTATTTCTCAACAGGGATCATGCTTTGTCATCTTTGTAGTCCCTGCACCTAGCACAGTCTGGCATCAAGCAGAGGTCACTCTGCTAAATGTCTGTTAAGTGAGTAAATAAATGCAGGCCAACACAGCTGAATTATTAAAATCGTCCTCTCAATACTTCTTCAACACCTACCCATGGAAATAAAACCACACGCTGGTAAGAAATGTCTAAGATACAACAACATAAGGTATTAATTAGGCACTTTAAAATGTAAGATAAATCGAGAGACAACTCAGTTCTTCCATTTGTCCTGTATGGGTTTGGACTATCATTCTCATAAAAACTCAAACATTTTAGAGTTACTAGAAGCCTTAGAAACTGTCTAGTCTCACAAATAAAGTACTGTAGGAGCTTAATTCAGGGGCACACATATGAAGGTTGAGGGTATTTTAGCCAGGGACCACTCTCCCTTATCCCAGTCCTGAAAAAGATAATGAAGGGGAAAGGAGAGACTCTTGGGGAAACAGCACTATATTCAGTGCTTACCAATTTTAGCTTCTTAAGTCTAAATTCATTAAATTCAGTTTATAACTATAAAAACGTCTTGCATGTTTTTAAAAAAAACTCTCCATTTTCACATAAAATTACCATGTTTTACATTATTTAGAGAGATAAAAAATGTACGATGAGTCTTTTGTACTTTCTCTAATTGTAAGTAGAAAACAAAAAAACCCAAAAAAATCCCTTAATCAAATTATCACCACTTCCCTCCTTTTCCTGTCTTCGTTTGTTCCCTCCCACTCCCAGGAATTACCATCCCCTTCCATCCCTACCCTTTGGGGTGAGACACCCCCCCAGAGAGAAAACCAGCCTTATCTAGCTCTGGAGAAAAGGTGATTGTGCCCTAGAAGGGAATAATTGCTCTGACTCTGTTTTTTAAAGGCCCATTTAATTACAATTATCAGAGATGCTGCACAAATAATGGTCCTTCTTTTTTTACATTGCCCTTGAAAATATATTCATGATAATTTTAACTTTATATGAAGAGACCCACTTTCAGTCAAGCCAAAAAATTAATCATAGCTCATCAGAATTCTATCCCAAACCAAGTATTTCTTTATTTTAAGCCAAAGTTATTATATTTTATTCACCACAGTCTCTTTAACTAGAACAACTACCTGCAATAAATGAAAACCTCATGCCATGTGAATTTGTTCTATTGATAGGACATGAATAGGTTCCATTCTTTTAAAAGCTCTGAGTTCTACACTTGGTTCAGGTATTGTGGACTCCTGGACAAATCACCCTTGAAGAAATTTTCAGATAAGGATGTTTATTTTCTTCATTTGGAAAACAAGAGGCCCATCAATGGAAGCACCTGAATTTTATTTATTTATTTTTTTGAGACAGGGTCACCCAGGCTAGAGTATAGTGGCGTCATCATAGCTCACTGCAGCCTCAAACTCCTGGGCTCAAGTGATCCTCCTGCCTCACCCCCAGTAGCTGGGACTTACACATGAGCACCACCACACCCGGCTAATTTTTCTATTTTTAGTAGAGACAGGGTCTCAATGTTGCTCAGGTTGGTCTCAAACTCCTGGTCTCGAGCAATCCTCCCCCCTTGGCCTCCAAGAGTGCTAGGATTACAGGCATAAGCCACCATGTCCAGCCTGAATTTTATTTTTTGAGGGAGAAAAAAGCAAAAAATTATTTGTAATATTATCACACTTAAGATTCCAAGATGGCATTGCTAGTAATATAGAAGCGGAGTTTATTGGGAAGACATGGGATGCAGTTAAATGTAAGTGCCAGCTCATTTGGTCGTTGGCAGAGGGCTCCTCACTCAAGCTTTTTAACGTTCCAGAATTCCATTTCTTAGCCTGTAAACCACAAGAAATAATACCCACCCTACACAGTTCTTATGAGGATTATTTGTGATAGCAAAAGAGAATATATCTCAGGAAACTGTAAAGTGTTATACAAATGTTTTCCTATACAGTAGTTCTTCCTTATCTGTGGTTTTACTTTCCACAGTGAACCCTGGCCTGAAAATATTAAACAGAAAATTCCAGAAATAAATAATTCATAAGTTTTAAATTGTGCATTGTTCTGAGTAGTATGATGAAATCTCACATTGTCCTGCTCTAAACATGAATTATTCTTTTGTCTAGCATATCCACACTGTATATGATACCTGCCCATCAGTAACCCAGTAGCCCTCTTTGTTATCAGATCAAAAAAACATAATATACATAGGGCTCGGTACTACCTGTTTCATGTATCTACTGGGAGTCTTGTATCCCCCCACAGGTAAAAGGGGGATACCTGTACCTGCAGGTATCCTGTACCTGCAATATCTACAAAGATGGCTGCTTAACATACAGGTATTTTTTCCTTTATAGTACAGGCCGCTGTAGGTATTACCTGTATCATTAACTGTTATCTCTTTGCATCAGCTGTGTAAATATTCTATTTCAAGGTGACCATGAACATCCGACTCTACTTTAAAAAGTGATTTGTTACCGTGTCATCCATTGAGTCAGTGGTCATGATGTACTATTTTTAGTCTTGCCTTTAGTGTCCAAGTATTTCTTTGACTCAGTTTGCTTGTGATTAACCTCTGAATTACTACATTTTATCTATTCCAAGATACACATTTTCATTCACTTTTTATCTTTGAAATCAAGGTGTTTTACAATCAATGGCATGTCATTTTAATTGGCAAATTTTCTTTCTAAATGGTTATAAGCTGCATTGTTGTTTCATGATCAGTGGTGTCTGAGATTTGATGAAAGCAGTCTGGGAACCCTGCTGACATTCCCCGCCCCCCCTTTCTTTAATGTCACAAAATGACCTACGACGGCTTCTAGATGCAAAATTCCCAGTACCTGAGGGCTCATAATATTCCACCACCACCACTAGTCAAAGAGACAGAAGATTTCTCATTCTAAACGAAGACCTGAAAATCTTAGCATGTGATCATTCATTTATTCAGAGGCACAGGCATTTGCAACCAGGCATGGCATCTCCCTAAACTGTTAGCTCTATGAGGGCAGGATCCATGTCTCTTTTTTGTTTTTTTTTTTTCCTTTACCACTATATACTCAGAGCCCAACAGTACCTGGCACTTTATAGGAGCTCAGTAAATGTTTTGATGGAATAAATCCAAGAAACACATACTGAGTAGTGCCCATGTGTCAGACTTCACCTAAAGACAATAACAAATACCTTCAAACAGGTCATATTTTGATGAAGAAGATGTGTGTAAACCCAACTGCTGCTCTAATAAATATGAACAAAGCATCAAAGAGAAAGCAACTCACTCTTGCACAGTAGTAGTTTAAATAGGAAGTAACATTTGTGCAGAGTTTTTTAGGAAGAATAGAAACTGGCCACAGAGAGAAGGGAGAAGTAGGCAAAGGCAGAAAGTGGAGAAAAGGAACAGCATGGTGTAAGAATCCCTGTGGATGGCATTTATAGCACACAGGGAGAAGTGGAAAGAAAAATTTTGTAGAAGGAACCTGGAGGAGGTTGTATGTGCCAAGATAAGAAGCAGGGCCAGCTACGGAATTTGAGGGGCCCCTTTGTTCCAAAGTTTTTAAGAATTACAAGATGGCAACAGCGGAGCATTACAAGTATGGGCCCTTCTAAGTGTGAGGCCCTGTGCAAATGCACAGGGCACAGGCCTATGAAGTCAGCCCCATAACAAGTTTACATTCCATCTTGTGTGTTGTAAGTACTTAGCAGAGGCTATTAAGCTGGGGAGTGACAAGACCACACTTTTTTTTTTTTAGGAAGGAAATGATAGTGGCAGAGTAGAGGATACACAGCCTGTTATAAAAAGTGACAGGTGGTAGGAAGAGGACAAAGCAGCTGCCTCATTAGTCCTATGAGAGAGGAGGGCCCGAAGGAGACAGGCAGCAGTGGGAACAGGGAGACAGGCCGGGCTGGAAGGCACTTCTGAGTGAAAGTCTACAGGACTGTTCGACTGAGTCGATACACAGCTTTAGGGAGAAAGAGGATACAATGGTTTTATCCATTTGCTTTAGAAATCTGGTTAATAAACGATCATATCTTAAAGCCAAAACGGTCTTTCTAGTTTCACACAGGAAGCAATGTTCCTATGATTATGTCTCAGCATTTTTTAACTCATGAAATGCTTCTTTGTTATTTTGGAGTAAAATGACTCTTTTCTTAAAGTATCTTACTTCTCTCTGTTGGCTTGAAATATTAAATGACTACCAAGGAGATTTGGGCCAGAGCTGACCAATTTTCCATGCAGGATAACCACGACCTACAAATCAAGTTAGAAAGCAAAAAGAGATATTTTTGTAATCCGTCATAATTTTCCTCTCTTCTTCTTTCAAACATAAAGATAGCTAAAATTAATTAGAAGCCAAACATCACACAGTACCTTTCTTCTAAAAATGCTGATTGAGCTAATTTTTTATTTTTTAAAGCAACCTCTTTTTATTTTAACCTGTCACTTTGTTCTTACAAGATTCTATTTTGGTTTTGTGAAATCTAGCCAAAGGAAAAAAGCATTATTTTCAAGACCTGGGTCTCACACTTGAGTATTTAGAAAAAAGAAGCTTAACAGCTGATTTTATTTCTTTTTTCCAAAAAAGGAACTTTTGAAAAAAAAAAACCATAAAATTTAAAACAGCTATTGAAATGTGTACTTTATTGCAATTTACAATTTTAGCAATATAGTTTAATAACATTTTGCCAAGAGTAGAACCATTTTTCTGTTCAACATAAAAAACCCCTCTCTTCATTTAAATTGTTTAAGGAGCATAGTTTTCACACATTAAACCAAAATAAAAGCAAAGGTGATTGACACACTCACTGTCTTGTTCTCCAATACTCTTAGAACCAAAAATAATAAATTGACACAAATCATTCTGACCCTAGGATGCCCCAAAGGACACAGAGGTACCATATAAAATGTGTAGAATTGTAGTTAATATTCTACCAACAAAATAGGAGTACTAATTATTATGGTTATCAATTACTTAGCACAAATTATATGTCAAGAACTGTACTAAGTGACATTATATCATTTAATCTGCACAGGAACTTACTGATATATTGCTAAAAATTTGCAAATTATTATTCTCATAAATGTCAGTTTTCAACATCTGAAAGGCCATCATTTGTGTTATGTTTTTTATATTTTGAAATAATCTAAAACAAGGAAAGTTGCATATACCATACAAATAGCTTTTTTCCCCTAAATTATTTTATATTAAATTACTGCCATGATATGCCCAGAACCCAAAAATATTTTAATGTAGTGGTTCTTAATATGTGGTCCATGACCCCTGAAGGTCTCTAAAAGTCAAAAATATTAAGACATTCTTTGCCCTTTTCACTGTGTTGACAAAAGCAATGGTAGGTAAAACTGCTAGGACCTTAACATGAATCAAAGCAATGACACTTAACTGTATTGGAAATCATTATATTCTTCACATACTTCTAGTAAAAAAGAAAAAAAGTTAATTTAAGAATGTCCCTTGATGAAGCAATAAAAATCATTAATTTTATTAAATCTCTACCATTGAGCACACATCTTTTTAATGTGCTGGGTGACAAAATGGGAAGTATACATGAAGCACTTTTTCTGTGTTCCTAATACCATGACTGTCTTGAGGAAAAGCATTGGTGCAATGAAGTTGTAAACTCAATTAGCCCCTTCTTTCATGCAGTACCATTTTACTTGAAAGAATAATTGACAGAAAAACTACACTTATTTAGATGTGGCAGACATATTCTCAAAAATGAATGAAGTGAGTCTGTCATTTCAAGAAAAACAAGCAACAGTATTTGTTGTCCATGATAAAATCTAAGCTTTAAAACGAAAATTAGAGTTTTGGAAAACTTGTAACTACCACCACAGGCTCTGATGTGATTGGGGATGATACTAACAATTGTGATTTTTTTTTTTTTTTTTTTTTTTTTTGGTAATGTGTCAACCTTTGGAAGCTTTGCAAAACTCAGGAACCAATATTTTCCAAATGACCAATGCATAAAGTTACAAAACCATGATGGATAAAAGACCTATTCAAAGTGCAAAATAAACTAAAAGATTTTAATGTAACTGAGTATGAAAAATTCATTGATATGATTTCAGATTCCATATTCCAACTAACCTTTAAGAAACTTCCACTTAGGGAGCTTTAATGTACCAAAAGAATATCCACAATTATTTGAAGAGGCTATTAAAATACAGTTCTCTTTTCCAACTACATATCTGTGTAAAGCCAGATTTTCTTCTTACACTTCAACCAAAATAACAAATTGCTGCAGATTGAATGCAGAAGTAGATATGCAAATCCAACTATCTTTTATTACGCCAGATATTAAAGAGAGTTACAAAAATGTAAAACACTGCTATTATTCTCACTAAATTTTGTTGTTTCAGAACATTGTTATTTTTCCTCAAAAATGTAGTGGTTTGTTATTTTTAAATGAATTAGATAATTATTTTTAAGTTTCTCAGTTTGAATTTAGAATATAATAAACATTGTATCCTACATAAACACACTCTTTGAAATCCTCAATAATTTTTAAGAGTGTAAAGGGGCCCTGAGACTAAAAAGTTTGAAAATGCTGCTTTAGTATGTATATCCTACAAAGACAGTCTCCTAAATAATACGACCATCAAATTCAAGAAATTAGCACTGATGCATCACTACCTTCCAATCCTCATGGCCTGTTCTATTTTCATCAATTATCCCAACAATATCCTTTACAGCAAAAGGATCCAAATTAGAATCACCCGATGCATTTAGCTGCCATCCTGTTCAGCCTCCTTCAATCTGGAGCAGTCTTTCAGTCTTTTCTTGACCTTCATGTTCTTGACACTTTGAAGATTACAGGCCAAGTACTTTGCAAAATGTCTCTCAGTTTAGCTTTATATGTTTTCTCATGATGAGATTCGGGATATGCACCTCTGGCAGGAATTGCATATTAGTGTGCTTCTCATTGCATCACATCAGGTGGCACACAATTTCGATCTGTCCCATTATTGATGATAACTTTGATCTCTTATTAAGGTGATGTCTGCCAGTCTCCTCCATTATAAAGTTACCATTTTCCCTTTTTAATGCACAAGTTTTTGGTATTTTATAGGAAGGTACTTTAAGCCTACATTAAATCCCAGTACTGATCAAAATTTTATGTCATTCATTTATTTATCTTTATCAGTATGGGCTCATGGTTTCCTATTTTATTCAACAGATTATAATTCATTTCCATCGTTTTAATTTTAGTGCTCAATTTGTCCAGATTTGGTTAGTAGGAGTCCTGTCAAGCTGGCTTCTGTGTCTTTTTGACATGTCCCCATTATTCTTTGAATATTTTCCTGCTTTCCGGCATAATGAGTTATTGCAGGCTCATTTTCTATTCTGCCTGCCCCAACCTGGATCTGGCCATTTCTCCAAGGAACCCTGGTTAGAAAACAGTTTATGGAAACCAACATCTGAGTGCTGAGCTTGCTCATTGTGATTGGAGTATTGCTGCTCTCAGAAAGGCCAGAAGCTTTAGCACCCAACATTTACAGTGCCACAGGCAGAGTACACATACATATTGGGTAGTGTCCCAAAGAATAATTAGTTGCTGGCTGAGAGAAGCTATAGGAGAAGCTTTGATAGAGAAACAAAGATGCAGTGGGTAGGCTTGGGGTCCCTCTAGAGGTTGGGAACATTGTCAATCATCTTAGATACTAAACATACAAATATCTTTGAGATACATATATCACATAATAAAGGCTGAAAAAATACTGTAATTTAAGCCTTGGTTTGAGAAGAGATAGCTTTCCCTTTCCTCCGTTCCCCCCCCCCAAGAAAGGAATAGAGAAGGGATAGCTTTATTTGTGACATTTACTTGGTGGATAAAAGTCTAAATAAATATTTGAGCTTTGTAGGGGCAAAACAAGCTGCTCGTGGTTACTTACTGAGTTTCAAGCTAATAATATATAAGCAACTTCATATTTTGCCCAAAGCATTTCCAGAAAGAGTATCAAACAGATATTGGAAAGTAGATTCCATTTGCTCACAGAAATAATTTTATAATTGGAATTTGTCACTAAAATAAATTGTAACTAAGCCCAATAACCATAGCATAAACACACAATACCATTAGCCTCTATTATAAAATATTAATAGTAAAATTATGTTCACAAATACTAATTGTCTTGAGGGCCCAATATACTATAAAGTATATACAGCATATAAAAAATCTGACTATCATAAGTTTGGCCTTAAAACACATTAGTTAATCACACTTACTATACAATAAAATTGCCTTCTTAGAATTCAAGAGAATAATTTGGACAGTAAGGGAGGTTCCTGAACTCCCTAAAATTGTTGGCAAAATATCCTGTACATATCCATATTTTTTGTAGGAACATGCTTTATGTTATTTGGATTTACAAGAAGGTTCATGACCCTTGAAGAGTAAGCAATTTTGGTTTGTATATTCCCAGAGATAACCATTATGAAAGAACTGTGCTGTAATCTTGCAGACCTTTTTTGATACATATTTACATATTATCTATAAACAAAATTGGTTTATGAATTTTGGTATTTGTGTGTATGTATTTTTCTTTTTAAACAAAAGACTAGACTTTTTCTAAATATGCTATCCTGGCAACTTCCCTTTGTTCATTAAAGAAGGCCTTCCATGTCAATAAACACAGGAAACATAGTATTACATAAAATAGCTGGGCCATAATTTATTCAATCAGTCATCAAAAACATAGCGCGAGTGGGCACACATCAAGGGAAGTATTCATTGCATTGGAGAAAGGGATTGTATCATGGTGAGTTAAGAGAAACAGAATAGGTGAAATTGGTGAATTCAGAGGAACTTTTATTGGTAACCAAAACATAATGGAAAAAAGAGACAAAATAAGGACAAAGAAACTGCAGAAATGTTTGTATTTGTTACCACCAAAGCCAAAAGCACAGTTTGAGCAGAAGGAGTTAAGGGTGCAACTAAGGCTGCCCATCCATATGCCCCAGCCTCCAAGACTCCACCCTGTGTCAAAGAGACACTACAATAATATAGAAAACAGCACACACACATGCAAATAAAGCATACAAAATAAGTCATAATCCAAGGCAGGTCCACATGTAATCTAGCTAAGGCCACCTTGGGGAAAGGTCGAGGATGAAATCTGGGAAAAACCGTACCACAGGCAACTGATAAAGGCATGAAGTCACACAGGAAAGAACTGAGTAACGTATTAAAGAGCCAGCCTGAGCCAAAGCATTCAAGACCATTTGTGTTCCCTGTGACCTACTTTATTCTAGTGATAAGGGTCAAGACAGATGATAAATCATGTGGCTGCAGTTCTAATCACCCATATCTAGGTCTGGAATGACACACTGACCCCTGCCCTACATATCAGATGATCTGGTGACACAGAGTAATCTAGGAGCTCTTACTATCTCCAGTGAGAGTTTGGCCCACGCCTTGTCTCTGTTACAGGGGAGGAATGGAAGAGGGAGTCACTGGCATCAGACAATTAGTTTCCTGGTTTTTCACTACTATAAATAATACTGTTTTGAATATCCTGTACATAAGTCTTTGGGCAGTTACCTAGTTTTTTTCTATAGGATAAATTTCTAAAAATAGAAAGGTCAGATCAAAGGATAAGTGTATCTATGGGACTGGGTATAGGAGCAAAGGGAATCAACTTTCACTTTTTACAGTCCTGTACAATTTGAATTAATTGATTTCAGAAAACAAGTCGTATAAAGACAAGTTTTTATAATTTTAAAAGAAAAAATACTTCTTTGGTCAGGATTCACTTCCAGGCTTATAAGAACTAGAAAGAGAGCCAGACTACAGGTAGTAAAATACATAAAGAAGCCAAGTATTGATTAGAAGCCAGGTGTGCTGCAGACACGTGCATGTAGGAAAAATGTTGGAAATGTTCACCCATGCACAGGCAGGGGGAGCTAGCTATCAAACAGGAATCCCGGCATGGCTGCTCCCGCCATGGATATGGAGGCACTAGACTCTCTTTGCTTGATGCCTTGAAACCTTCGAGCCCTCTGGGTGGGGACAGCCTGGTCATGAAGTAAGCTTCTGATTTTATTCTGCCTTCCCTTGTACATCTGCCAACGGGGACCTGCACTACAGTTTGAAATAAAACAAAACAGAACAAAAACTAAGCATTGATTTCATTTATCAACCTATAAAACTTGGTTTCATGCAAGTTCACCCTTGAAAGACATGTTCTCTCTGAGTATCCTGACTAAATCAGGTTTTAGTGCCTGCAAAGTTTTATACCAGTTCCTAAATCTTCATTAATTCTTTAGGAGCTCCTTTTGAACCTAACTGTGGAATTTAAGTTTTCTGACTTGGGCATGAAGGCACATGTATTCTCCCTCCCACAGCGAGCTAGTGCTGCTCTCTGCCAGCCCTCATGAGTGCATCACTACACAATAATTCTTTAAGATGAGAATTTTTTCAGCAAAGAAACTGCCTATTCCAAATCTGTTAAACTGGTGCAATCTTCTGTTTAAATTCCTATGTCAAACCCTAGTGTGCAATGAGGTAATCAATGGATCAAATTATACAACTAATTGAATGCTGAATTCTTAGGAAGTGAATTTCAGGGCATGGTGGCTCATGCCTATAATCCCAGCCCTTCGGGAGGCCAAGGTGGGAGAATTCCTGGAGCCCAGGAGTTTAAGACTAGCCTGGGCAACATAGTGACACCCTGTCTCTACAAAAAAAATACAATAATTTAAAAAAATTTTTTTAAAAAAGGTTGGAGGTAGTGGCTCATGCTTATAATTCTAGCACTTTGGGAGGTTGAAGCCGGAGGACCTCGAGGCCAGGAGCTCAAGACCAGCCTGGGCAATACAGCAAGACCCCATCTCTACAAAAAGTAAAAAAATTAGCCAGGCAAGGTGGTGTGCGCTTGCAGTCCCAGCTACTCAGAAGGTTGAGGCAGGAGGATCACCTGAGCCCGGGAGTTTGAGGCGGTACTGAGCTATGACAACAACACTGTATTTTAGCCTGGGGAACAGAGTGAGACCCTGTCTCAAAAGAAAAAAAAGTGAATTTTTATTTGTTTCTGCTGTACTTTTTGACTATTTCTATACAAAAAATGAGTATCTAGAATTTTATAAATTGATAAATGTCACAAAATTTAATGTAAAATATAAAATATCATTTATCATTAATAAATTCCACATCTCTATATATGTATTTTCAAATTTCTAGGAAGTCTGACTGGTAGTTTAGAGGAAATCAATTCATAAACCCTAAAAATAATAATAATTATCTAAAGGTAATTAATCTAGGCAGCTTCTTTGTAGTCCATGAACTATTCTCTCAGCCAATATCTTTCTATAGCAAAATATCCTTTTTTCCTTTATAAGCTTCAATAAAGCTGACCACAGTATCACTCCCATGAGTAGTTCTCTTGAAAAGTAAGGACCAATATATTTTTTCTCCCTTTCATCCTCTCCTATTCCTTATTATTAAATGCCACTGGCAAATAAGAATTAAGAGCTATATAACACATCACATTTCATTGGGAGGTTACATAAAGCACTTCCTTATAGAGAGTTTTGCTTAAAAAAAAGAGAAGCTTCTACACATATTCCTTCAAAAGATTAAGATAATATATATGAGATGATATCCAGAGTAGCCTAATTTGTGTACAATTATGTACCATATGCATGATATCTACATATATTACATATGTACCATATGATAATATCATACACACAAGATGATATGCTGAGCAGCAGGGAGTATATGAAGCAATATGATATGAAATAAAGGGGAGGAAGGAGAGGGATTGAGGGATGGGAGGGAGCAGATCACCTGTATCCTGCTACCAATACCTCCCATTAAATCTCAGAGATTTTATCTCAAATATCCAAGTCAGCAAAATTATTTTGAAAATGTTAATGGATTTCCAATAATTCTTAAAGTGGCAGCCAATTAGGATCAGAAATGGGAAAGAAGCAAGTTTTCTTTATCAGTAGGATAAAAAGCAGAAAGATGACCAATACTCAGGAATACTCCTTGAGCATCCTACCCAATGGGAAACCAGTGGTGCATCATGTGGAAGACATTTTGCACACTGTCCAGAGCAGACAGCTGTTATATTTCTCACTCTGCCCCAAGAAAGCAATGGACATATTGTACATGCAAAGACTGAAATTTAAGCTTTCACCTTACATTCGAAAATTTCTCAAATATATTCTTGTTTGATCCTTATACCAATCTTCTCCACTATCTATAACAGATATTCTTCAATCACAGATGAGAATATACATGTTTTACACAAAGTACAGTAGACAGTCAAGAGTCTCAGGTCACAAAGATTCACAGTGGAGGACCCAAGATGAAGCTGGGTCTCCTAATGACTAATCCATGATTACATTATTATGCTCTGGTAACAGTTCTTGGTATTTTAAAGAGCAATCTAGAAAAAAAACTATGTTGTAAATTTATTTCCCATTCCAAAATATTATTTTTTTTAGTCTGGATTTCAGCCCATTTAAGAATCTCAATAACCATTAAAAATGAATAACTATGATTCATTCAAATTAATGCCTATAAAAAGAACTGATAAATGCCTATTAGGTTTTCCTTAGAGTTTTTATTGCCCACACAGTAGATTATACTACATGCCATGTCCTCTCCACTGCTTTGGGCAGATCTCATTTCACAGTCACATATTTAAAGGTAAATGAATATAAAGTGAAAAATGAGAAATTCCATCTCATGATTTTGAAATGTAAGGCAAGCCATAAATTTTGAAGGTCAACATCTTTGAGATGAACTTCATTAATTAAACTGCCAAGTTCTAAAATATCCCATCATCTTTTAAAAATTTGAATCAATGCCAGGCGCGGTGGCTCACGCCTGTAACCATGGCACTCTGGGAGGCTGAGGCAGGAAGATTGCTTGAGCTCCAGAGCTTGAGACCAGCCTGAGCAAGAGTGAGACCCCTTTTCTACTAAAAATAGAAAAAATTAGCTGGGCGTGGTGGCACATGCCTGTAGTCCCAATCTACTTGGGAGGTTGAGGCAAGAGAATAGATTGAGCCCCAGACTTTGAGGTTGCTGTGAGCTAGGCTGATGCCCAGCACTCTAGCCCTGGCAACAAAGGAAGACTCTGTCTCAAAAAAAAAAAAAAAAAATTTGAATCAAGGAAAATAAACTTTCTATAATACCACAAATAGCTTTCAGTAAATACTTTATTTACATACTCTAAAATACTCAGTATTTATACTTTTATACCCAAGCGATTAGACAGAAAATATTAAAATTAGTTTATAATACAGAAAAAATATTATTTTCTTTTTTTTTAATTTCAGCATATTATGGGGGTACAAATGTTAAGATTTCGTATATTGCCCGTGCCCCCCGTCCCCCCTCGAGTCAGAGCTTCAAGCATGACCATCCCCCAGATGGTGTGCATCGCACACATTATATATATATATATATATATATATATATATACACACACCCATCCCCTCCTCCCCACTCTCGTCTGCCTCACACCCGATAAATGTTGTTGCTGTATGTCCACTTAGGTGTTGATCAGTGAAACCAATTTGCTGGTGAGTACATGTGGTGCCTGTCTATCCACTCTTGGGATACTTCACTTAGTAGAATGGGTTTCAGCTCCATCCAGGAAAATACAAGAGGTGCTACATCACCATTGTTTCTTATAGCTGAATAGTACACCATGGTATACATATACCACATTTTATTAATCCACTCATGTACTAATGGGCACTTTGGTTGTTTCCACAACTTTGCAATTGTGAATTGTGCTGCTATAAACATTCGAGTGCAGGTGTCTTTTTTATAGAGTGTCTTTTGTTCTTTTGTGTAGATGCCCAGTAGAGGGATTGCTGGGATCAAATGGTAGATCTACTCGTATCGCTTTAAGGTGTCTCCATATTGCTTTCCACAGGGGTTGCACTAGTTTGCAGTCCCACCAGCAGTGTAGGAGTGTTCCTATCTCTCTGCATCCACGCCAACATTTATTGTTTTGTGACTTTTTGATAAAGGCCATTCTCACTGGAGATAAGTGATA
>CAUYRT010019844.1:0-22607 GCA_963574885.1 Lepilemur ruficaudatus
TAATTGTCCAACTAAAAATATATGGAAAAAATTAGCCGGGCATGGTGGCACATGCCTGTAGTCCCAGCTACTCGGGAGGCTAAGGCAGAAGGATCGCTTGAGCCCAGGAATTTGAGGTTGCTGTGAGCTAGGCTGACGCCACGGAACTCTAGCCCGGGCAACAGACTGAGACTCTGTCTCAAAAAAAAAAAAAAAAAAGATAAGCATCCATAATTCAATTTACAAAAAGTCAACCGGTCTTAACAGTTTTTGGATTATGTTTTTCTACTTTTTCCAAGTATGCAGTCATATATATCCACTCTTTTTTTTTTTTATTTCAGGATATTATGGGGGTACAAACGTTTTGGTTACGTGTTATGACTTTGCCACATCCAAACCATGATTTGAGGCATGCACTTTCCCCCGCTTCAACGCTCACCGCATCCATTAGTTGTGAGTTTACCCACCCCAAGTCCCCAACCCCCAAGGAATATTACTACTGTGTGAGCACCTTAGTGTTGATTAGTCAGTGCCAGTTTGATGGCGAGTACATGTGGTATCTACTCTGCCATTCTTGTGATACCTCACTTCGGGGGACGGGCTCAAGCTCTATTCCATATATTCACTCTTTTATGTTACATTTGTTAAGTGCCTATTACATGCTAGGGAGCAATTAAAAGGCTATTATCGTAGCAGTTCAGATAAGAGCTCATGGTGGCTTGAGCTAGGTAGTAGCTACAGAGGTGGGAAGTGGTTGAATTCAGGCTTTGTTTTGAAGACAGAGCTGACAGGACCTGTTCGTCCATTGATGTGAAGGAAAGACAGCAAGCAAGGGTGACTCTTGGGCTTTTGGCCTATAGCATTGGGCAAATGGGGTACCATTTACAGATATAGAGAAAGTATGGGAGCTGAAGATCTTGGGTTTGGATGTATTAAGTTTGAGATGCCTGTTAGACATTCGAGAGGAGATATAGAGTAGAAAGTTGTTGCTCAGGGGATGAGACAAGGATGGAATTATAAATTTTGGAGTCATTGGTATATGGATGGCATCTAAAGCCATGGAACTGGATGAGATTACCGAGGAAGCGAGGGCACACAGAGCAGAGAAGAGTGTTGTGGGTATTCCAGCATTTCAGGATGGGAGGAGGAGGAGCCAAGAAATGAGACTGAGGTGGAGGAGCTAGTGAGGCAGAAAGATTAATAGGAAGCCTTACGAAGAAAGTATTTTAAAAGGGAAAGAGTGTTGAATGGTGTTGAAAACTGCTGAGGTATCAGAGAAGATCACTGAAAGTCAACCATTAGATTTTTCATGATATAAACCACTGGTGACTTCTGACAAATTAGATTTCAGTGGAACAGTGGGAGAAAGGGCTAAATTGGAGGGGCTTGAGGGAGAATAAGGAATAGGGCAACAAACATAAACAAATATTTTGAAGAATTTGCTATAAAGGGGAGCAGGGAAATGCAGTGGTAGCTACAAATGGATATAGGGACAAGGGATATCTCAGGCATATAAACAGGCTGAGAATTCCCTATCCAAAATGCTTGGGACAAGACGTGTTTTGAATTTGGGATGTTTTTCAGATTTTGGAATATTTACATTATGCTTGAGCATCTCAAATAGGAAAATTTGAGATTGGAAATGCTCCAATGAACATTTTCTTTGAGTGTCATGTCAACACTCAAAAAGTTTTAGATTTTGGAACATTTTGGATTTCATATTTTCAAATGTGGGATACTCAACCTATATGTTACTAGTGGGAATGATATATTGTTGGAGAGTAATCTATCACATTTTGAAGTATGCAATCCCTTTGTCCCAGCAATTTGACTTCCGGGAGATAATATAGAGTGGCTCTGTGTGTGTGTGTGTGTGTGTGTGTGTGTTCTTAATCCATTGTCCACCCAGGCTGCTATAACAAAATACCTTAGACTGGGTAATTTATAAACAACAGAAGTTTACTGCTCACAGTTCAGTAGGCCAGGAAGTCCGAAATTATGGTGCCAGTGGATTCCAGGTCTGAGGAGGGCCTGCTCTCTGCTTCAAAGATGGTGCTTTTGCTAAGCACCTGCATTCTTACATGGCAGAAAGAGCAGAAGTCTCCCTCAAGCCTCTTATATTAAGAGCAGTGATCTCATTCATAGTGCACAGCCCTCGTGATTTAATCGTCTCTTAAATGTCCCCTCTCTTAATACCACCACAATGGGGATTAAGTTTCACCAGGAATTTTGGAGGGACACGAACATCCGTGTATACCATGCATATACATATTTGACTTTTTAAATCCAACCATGTTATACTATGCATGCAATTTTGCAGCTTTCTTTTGCCATTTAACAATATATTGTAGTTCTGATTCTGTATTTATGCATAGATCTATGTCTATGTATAGTGCACACATTGTGGCTTATTTAATTATTTTAATTTTTTCCACAATTAAAACTTTCTTGTACATATATAGATTTGTACTTGTTGAAAATATTTTTATAGGTTAAATTTCCAAAAGTGAAAATGCTGGGGAAAAGGCTATGCATATTTTATAATTAGATAAAATATCAAAATTTTACCCTGAGACCCAATCATGTCTACCAGTGATATGGTTTGCAGGGATAGCATCACTGGGTTGGGTTTAGGGAGGATTTTAGTGAAGGAGGAAGGGTCTATCTCATATTAATAATTCATAAATTAGTTTGTGAATGAATTACTGAAAAGACAGTGTCAATGTTCACTAGCATCATATGCTAGACAAGTAAATGATTCACATGGATTATCTCATTTAATCCTCACAACAATCCTTTGATGTAGGTAGCTATTATTAGCCTCATTTTACTAAGAAGCAAATTGAGGCTTAGAGGAGTTAGGTATGTACTGAGTTTGGCATTCCAACCCATGGAGTGAAGGAAGAGCTAAGTTTGTGAATATGTGGGCTAAGGTAAGAGAATGATGGAAGAATGGGCAGATAGTTGGGAGAAGATACAAGAGAAAGAGAAGACGTGACATCTAGGCACAAAATTAGGCCATGTAGAACTAGTCCTTAAACTTTTGTTATCTATTGAGAGGCCTTCTCCTGTGATAGCTTCGGCTGCTGAAAGAACCGTGCCAGACTGGAGACATTTGTCTTTAAATAGCTTACATTCTACTTTGGGAGAACTAAATATGGCAATTTTATGAGCAGTACACAACTTTAACAAAAGCTCAAGACCATCACAGATGATTTCCATATAAACTGTGCAGATGATAAATTTTATCTGAGGAGTGGAGTAAAGGTTTGTTGTGTCCTATCCAGACCAACTTCAAGGCTGCTTGCCTACAAAGGACAGCAGAATCCAAGTATAAGGACATCCCCATAGATGCTATGCAACTGAGGATCTAGATTTGCAGTACTTTGCTTTGCCTGATGGTCTTCTCCTTCCTGGTTGTTGATCTGTTTGCCATTTCTGCTGTCCTCCAGGAACCGGACAGACACTGAGGCAGAGAGAGTAACTGTCATATGCCTGCACGAACTCTCCCTCCTGGTTCTCCAGCTGTGCTTTGTTTCTGTAACTTTACCTTAATCCCACTTCCCAACAATTTCAGCTAGCTTGAGCCGGTTTCTGTTCTTTGGTTTTTGTTTCTACCCCCAAATTTGGGGACTATTATAAATTCCCAAAGCCAGATGCAGTTCCAAGGAGAAAACCTGGCAGAAATTAGTGCAGTATTGTGAGTGGAGAAGTACCCCACAAGTGTGCGTATACTTCTGCTTCTTGTTTGAATGCCTCCTGATTGGACAGAGCAATCATGAGAATAGAGAACGGAGGAGAACTGTATTTTCAAGCAAATAGAGGCAACCTACCACACATATTGTAAGAGAACCGCATGAATGAAAGAATTGGTATTAATTAGATGGATAAAATACATTTCTAAAAAATTTCAGGTGCAGAGTTAATTATATTACTCTGTTTATGGTACACTGTCATTATTGCTCTATAAAAGGAATCTTTCTTTTTTTCTTATTTTCTTTTTCCCTTTTATTTCCCATTTCCCACCCCACCCCTCCTCCCAACATAGGCTACCAGGACAATGTATTTAATATGTTCTTGGATATGTCTGTATTATTACAAAATACACAGGGTTTTAACATTACATGTACAGCAGGTCCCTCAAATAACGTAGTGTCGTTCAATGTGATTTCATTGTAACACTGATGAGAAAAAAAAGTTGATTCTCAGTAGGACCACTGTCCATGTGGAGTTTGCATGCTCCCCCCATGTCTGTGTGGGTTTTCTTCGGGCACTCCCATTTCCACCCGCATCCTAAAGATGCACACATGGGGTTACTTGGTGCGTCTTAACGGTCTCAGTCTGAGTGACTGTGGTGTGCGTGGCGTGCCTTGAGATGGAATGGCAGCCTGTCCAGGGGCAGTTCCCGTCCTGCACCCTGAGCTGCCAGGATGGGCTCTGGCCACTTGTCACCCTGAACTGTAATAAGCAGGCTGGAAAATGAATGAATGAACGAATGAGCACAAATTATAGCAAAATAAAAGTTTGTAAAGTCTACGACAATCATACAAATGCACAATAATAAATGATGCAGTAGGAAAGTGCTCAGTGATCCTGTCATGTTTGTGATTG
The DNA here is from genome assembly GCA_963574885.1 of Lepilemur ruficaudatus. Classification (NCBI taxonomy): domain Eukaryota; kingdom Metazoa; phylum Chordata; class Mammalia; order Primates; family Lepilemuridae; genus Lepilemur; species Lepilemur ruficaudatus. Next base: position 4,591 of record CAUYRT010019844.1, read on the forward strand.
CTTGTTTTTTAACTTCGTGGTGGCAGGAGGTGCTCCTTACAATTTTTATTTTGCAAACATTGATTCCTTGATTTAACCCACCAGCACTAGGATTGCCATCACCCACTGATTCACCAGAAATTTGGTAAATAATGATCTTACTTGTTATTAATCTCTCTTAAATGTATGTATAGCTCACATTTATTTCAATGTTTAATATTAGATGTGTTTCAGGTTTTTAATTTGAAGTTGGATGATGTTTTTGTGAACAGAAATATCCTATAGGAACTAACTCTTATTAATATCAATTAATGTATGGCAAAATTGGTCTCATTATATGCAGTCATAGTTTCCAAGAACGTATTGATTTTAAGTGAAGACTTACTGCAGAGATTCTTTTTTAAACTTTCTAACTCAAAAGTTTTAAAAACTTATCCATATCTGTATATGTATATTTAGTTAATTGCTTCTGTTACATAGTATATTCCATAAGACACTTGAACGACATTTTAAATTATGCATTTCTCTAGCCATAGACTTAGTGTGTTAGTCAAGGTAGGCAAACTCCAAATCTCCGTGGCTGAAAAAAATGGAAATTTGTGTCATGCTGAGGTCACAGTTCAAGACAGGTTGGGGGAGAGTTGGGGAAGGGACTTTTCTTCATACAGCATCATGCAAAAGCCCAGGCTCCTTCTGTTGTGTGACTCTACCATCTTCTAAGGCCTTGTTATTCCCTTTTGTCTTCACTAGGGAGTGGAAAAAAGAGAGAGCAAGGAGCATTGTGTATAAGGTTTGTTTGTTTTTGGCCAAACCTGGAATGGCATACCTCACTCATGCCCACACTTCAATGGCCAGAATTTGGCCATATAGCTCCATGTAACCCAGCTATGTTCCCAGAAAGAGAAGAAAATGGGATTTGGTAAATATATATCAGTCTCTACCTTGCCTCAGTTGCCTTCAACCCCAACTAGCACAAACATTGCTATGATCAGCATCCTCACACATGTGTTCTTATGGACCTGTGTGAGAGTGGGATTGTATAGCCAGGAGCAGGTTACTACTGTAACATATGCTGTTTTAATGCTCCACTCGCATGCCCTCAGACCTTACCGTTTCAGTACAGAGCTGCACAGGACTTCCATCTGTATCCGCATCTCTGTGCCTATGGGCTGTTTCTCTGAGCCTGCTCTGCCTATGAACAGGGCAGGCAGAAGTGCTCTGAAATTAATTCTTTCCTGGATTTAGAGTAGCTCTCATCCAATAACTGAGGAGATTTATGTATAAACACCCTAGCTCCCTCACCCTTCTGGTGGGTTCATCTGAGGCACAAGTTCTACAGTGTCTTAGAGTTCCCCAGAGAGATTAACTCCAGTGCCCACAGTAGTCATTTGCTTAATAATGCATCCTTAATTGCCTTCCTTCTCTTCCCTGTCTCAACTCCCTACTCCCTACTGATGTTTCCCCGGAATCATCTTCCAAATAAACTGGAACTTAAATTCTTGTCCAAAGATTTAAGACCGTGGATCAAGGAATCTATATAGATCTGTACAGCTAGATTGCTCTTGGGGTAGCTGTACCTGTTCACACTCTGGCATAAGGATTCCCGCTTCTCAACAACCTTGTCAACTTTTGTATTCATTTTCTAGTTTTATTTTGTGTTTCTCTGATCGATCACTAGGGAAACGGAGCATTTCTTTATACACTTGTGGGCCATATGGTTTTCTTACCCTTGGATTTCATGATTATACTTTTTCTATTTTTCTATTGGGTTATCCATATTTTTCTTGATTTGAAATATTTCCCTGTATATTTTAGATATTAATTCCCTATTGGTTTTACATACTGCAAATATTTTCTCCCAGTCTGTCAAGCATCTGGTTAAATTGGATCTGTGGGCCGGGCGCGGTGGCTCCTATCACTCAAGGTCAGGTGTTCGAAACCAGCCTGCAAAAGAGCGAGACCCCATCTCTACTAAAAATAGAAAGAAATTAATTGGCCAACTAAAAAAATATAGAAAAAATTAGCTGGGCATGGTGGCGCATGCCTGTAGTCCCAGCTACTCGGGAGGCTGAGGCAGAAGGATTGCTTGAGCCCAGGAGTTTGAGGTTGCTGTGAGCTAGGCTGACGCCATGGCACTCTAGCCCGGGCAACAGAGTGAGACTCCGTCTAAAAAAAAGAAAAAAAAGTGTTAGAACTGGATAGTGTGTTTACTCAGACATAATTGATTTACATTCTGGTGTCATATAAGCTTCCCATCTAGTGACCAATGAGTAACACAGTTTGCAAATTGGCAGCTAATCTGCAGACCACACTTTGGGTAGTCATGCTTTAGAACTGCTGCTCGTACAGAGGCAGTTGAGGTCTTGGAATTGTATGCTTGGTATAGTCCGACAGAAGCCAGAAATACAGAGCCCTGGTTAAGAAGAGCTGTCACCCAGATCGTTCATACATGGGTCACATGGATACTGGGGAGAAAAGAAACACAACTGGAATGAAAAAGTTGAAATGGATGACTAGGCAATGCCCATGCCAAGGGCAAATACCACATCCTCCCTTTCCTTTTACCACAGGTGTGTGGACTGAGGGATTAGAGCTAGACCCTACAGGGGGCCTTGGTTTTGCCTGTTGCTTCTGATGGCAGGTTAGCCACACTGAGTTTACTCTGTCTTTGCAGGAAAACGACATACGCTGGAGAAGAATATGTTGGTTATCTCTGTAGTCACATCTGGATGTAACCAGTTTCCTACTTTGGAGTCAGTGGAGAATTGTAAGTACTGCTTTGTCCCTGTCCTAGAAGAACAGGCACTTGTGTAACGCTATTACTTTGGCCTGGCAGAGTCGCCTATGACCACAGGAACCAAGTCCTGAGAGCCATAGAAGATAAGTTTTTCCTATGGAGAAGCTTAACGAGAGTCTGAAAGTGGGCTGCAGAATGTCACACTGGCTATTTATTGAGTCCCACAGGATGCCTGCTTTCTGGACTGAGTACATTTCTATTTTAGGAAAGTGTACACTTTGCTGATTTCCTCTAAGAAACTCTACATTGGGGAGAGAAGGAGTTTTCGATCATTTATACTGAGATGAAGCGAAGTCATTAATACTGTGACTGCCTCTTGTCTTCCTGAGCAGCAGCATTTGGGGACTTCTCAGCCTCCAAAGTGAACATCCGAGTTGTGGCTTCTTCCTCACATTCTTGGATGAAATAGCTGAAGTCTTAAGAAAAAGGGAAAGGAGGGTGATCACAAAGGCTTTGAGAGCACTGTGTCCCAGACTCCCCCGATAGCATCCTTACTCCCTTTGCCAATAGGAGACTTCATAATTTCAGCTAAAAGCTGTTAGGAGTTCACATTTCTGTTGGGAAACTGACCACGAGGTAAGTGGTGCCTTGCAGAGGAGTCTGCCCCAACCGGACTCTCTCATCAGACATCATCTTCCAGGGTCTGCAGAGCCACTGTGATGACCACCCTCCCACACTGACCCCAGGCCTGGCCATCTGACAGCTGTCCTACTCTGGGGATGTCTCCTTATTGAAAGATAAAAAAAATATATATATGATCTTGCTGGGTGTTTTTTGTGTAGAAGGCTTTACATGGAACATCTGGTCTATAATCTGTCATTTCAGATACCCTGACCATAAATGATGACGAATGTTTACTCCTCTCTGAGACTGTCTGGGGAGCTCTCCGAGGTAACAAGGTGGGGCTGATGCAGAAAGAAAGAAAGAAAGAGAGAGAGAGAGAGACATGACGTGGGAGGGTTGGTGAGGTGGGAGGACAGGACTTGTCCCCACTTTAGAAAGCTTTCTTTAGGGAAACCAGTGGAGTGTTTCCCATCTCCTTATAGCTGTCCCTAGAAGTTGTCAGCTTTCACCCTGTGCAGTGGCAGCAGCTCCCCTGGGTAGGCACTCTGGGGTGAGGGGTGGGAGGCTGTTACCATAAACACTGCCTTCCAGCTCTCACTAAAGACACATAATTAGAAAGGTTCTTTGAAAAGGAAAGCTGTAAGAAAAGAAATAGATAAATGTAAAAAAATAAATAGTAGTAAAATATGTAAAACTATAAATGTCCGGAGAAAATGGGGAGTTTACTAGCTAACAAGTGAACAGGTAACAGGCCCCTGCCCTTCTTCTCGGTGTACTGAAAAGGTGTTTGTTTTCTAGATACAGACGTAGCCAAGTACCTCTGCTGCATTGGGTAAATGATCTGCTGGGAAATGATGAGGCAATTCCCCCATAACCCTGCACCTTGTTTTAGTTCATCATTATACCTTGCCCCTCTGTGCTTCGGAGAAACAGCATACTGACTCCCCTTTCTGCCCTCGTACACCTTTTCTGCAGGTGCTATGATTAGTGAGGTGGGGTCAGGAGATCTGGGTCTCCAGAATGCTGGGTGTCAGTCAGAGTAGGGAGAAGCCTGCTAGCAGTGCACTAGCACTCTGCTTCAAATTAGGTGCTGAATGGCCACTAAGGTCTCATAGATTCTTTCATTTTGAAATTTGGGGACTCTGGGAATCCTTCACAGGGCTTCTGCAGGGTTTCCGGACGTGGGGCTGTAGCTGTCAATAACATGTAATGCGCTGGACTCAACATACCTGTGCTTGGGCCTTGCTGGCCTCTGGGAGACTGTCGGTCCTTCTGGGGCAGTTGCTGCCCACCACACCTCAGCTCCCTGCAGCTGGGTCTCTTGTCAGACTCTGCAGAGAAAGAGTAGATGCTCCTTTGTCTTCTGAGTCTACCTATGGACCCAGGCTTCTTGGAAACTCAAGCTTATGATCACTTTTTCACAATTGAATCTGGGAGAAGTGAAGGGGCAACAGAGTGGGGACCCCTTTTCTTAGCTCCCTTAGCTCCTGATGGGTTTATCCATGGAAAGCCTTAACCCTTGCAGGCTGGCTTGTCCCTGCATGTGTTCTCATGAGCACACATCTTGGCCTCTCTAATACTCCTGTGAGCTCAAGGCTTAGGAAATATGGATAAGAGGTATATGGGTTTTGAAGGTTAGTATGTTGCAAGGAAGGGCACCAAAACCCCTTTCCCTGCCACCTCCCAAAATAAAAATACAAAGTAAAAATGGATACTGGCTTTCTAGTGTCCCCTTTTCATAAGTATTAAGAACCATCAAGCCTGTGCTACATCCATTTCACTGTGTACCCAGACACTATGCTCTGTCACATTGAGAACCTTCCAAATAGGTGATCTCTTTTTCCACTTCCTGAGTCTCTCCTCAGCCTCTCTGCTTCTCTGTAGGTCTGGAGACTTTTAGCCAGCTTGTCTGGAAATCTGCTGAGGGCACGGTGAGTGTGGGCCCTCAAAAAGGGCTCCTTCCTAATCTCCGGGTTTTCTTGTTTAAAAAATGTATTTATTTATTTTGATTTCAAAATATTAAGGGGGTACAAATGTTTTTGTTACATGGATGCCTTGTATAATGCGTAAGTCGGGCTTTTAATGTGCCCAGCACCAGAATAGTGTTCATTGTACCCGACAGGTAAGTTTTTCCCCCTCATCCCCTCTCACCCTTCCCCCTTCTTGGTTTCCAGTGACCTTTATAGCTCTTTGTACCCATGTGTGCCCATCATTAAGCTCCCAATTATCTATCTCTGGGGTTTTCTCCCAACATAGAGAGTCCTGGTGGCTTGCAATAGCCCCAGTAGGAGTGTAGGAGGAGATGTGGTTGGAAAACTGGTTTGGTAGATTTGGTCTGTTTGGAATCACTATAATTTGGTTCCTCTGAGTCATTATTTAGTCATGGCTTTGAGACCACACTGCTTTGTAAAAATAAACATGTTAACAGTCAGGAAAATCCAGAATTTATAGGCCGAGTGGTGTGTGGGACATTGTGTTTGGCTGGCATGGGAGAGTTGCTGTCTGGGAGGGTGGTGGTTTATGATCACTGGTGTCGAGGTGAGGCGCATTTGGGGAGATCGTTACTCTGAGAACAGTTACAGATTGGCTTTGCAGGGATCTTGGGAAAGTTTTCCTCACCCCCCTGTTCCCCATGGTAAGCTCACTTTGAACCCTGACATCTTCAATGTTTGGTCCACACAGTTCTTTATAAACAAGACTGAGATCGAAGACTTTCCCCGCTTCCCTCACCGGGGCCTGCTGTTGGATACATCTCGCCATTACCTGCCACTGTCTAGCATCCTGGACACTCTGGTACCCAGGCCTTAACACCTTCTTTGCACTTAGGGTTCTGGGGTGGTGGGGCAAGGGACAGACCAAGTTCCATATTCTTAAAGAGTTACAGGGGGAATGTGTGTAACTCTGTGAGCTCCTGGGGCAATGTAAAAGAGAAACTGCTCCAAGACTCAAAAATAACAAGAGTAACTCAAATCTACCCCACTGGCTACTGTGGACCAATGTTTTAGGCTGATTCCAGGGTTACAGAAGGTGTTTGGGGCAATTGGCTTCTTTGGCCATGTAGAGCTAACTTTAGTATGGACAAGGTTATAGGAGGGAGATGTTCAAAGCCTTAGCTGGGGAAGTTTGTTTGATGTGCAGTCTTCTCTGACAACTGATGCTCCAGATCTTGTGCTTTTTCCTTTTCTTCTCTGGTGGAACCAAAGGAGGCAACTCATCTATCAGCCTTGGCTTCTGAGGTTTATGAGTTAAGAGGCTGCTAAGTTCCCAGCAGGCCTCACAGTTTGTAAACACCAGTCAGATAACCCAACACTAATGGCAGGAGGAAGGGTTGATCTTCAGGCTATTTGAGGGCTACGGGAGACTCCAGGGTACCATGGTTGCTGCAGGCCTCCTCTCAATGTGGCCAGAATTCATCTCAAAAAGAGGAGAGACCACTTCTGTCAGCCATCTTTGGATATGTCCTGGAAAAAGAAGAAATGTGCTGGGTCTTCCCTCCATGCCAGGCACTCCCTGATGGGAAGGTTTGAGAGAGAGAGACCCTATAAACAGCTCACAGGAAGCTGGGCGGGTTGAGCCTGTTGGGGGGTGTGGAGCAGCCCGCCAGCCTGCCCAGCTTTCCAGGTTTGAGGCTGAAACGGAGAAGCTGTGATGGGTTCACAGTGTGTGCTCTGACCTACAGGATGTCATGGCGTATAACAAATTGAATGTGTTCCACTGGCATCTGGTGGATGACCCTTCCTTCCCGTACGAGAGCTTCACTTTTCCAGAGCTCACCAGAAAGGTATGTCCCAATTTCTCCCAGACCAAGTTTATCGCTTGATGTTCGAGCCTGGCTGGGCTGTCAAGGACAATGGCTCTCATCCTAAACAGCCAGTTTTAGGCAGACACACTGACATAGGGGAAGGATGGTGGATTTGGTGTCACTTTAGTTCAAGTCCAAACTTTGCCATTAATTTGCTTTGTGACCTTCAGGAGATAATCTCTCCTGGTCTCTTTTTCTCTATATTTATTTATATTCTGCTAAATGGACATAATACCTACCTTGTTTATCTCACCGGCATTATGATATTCAGATAAAACAGATTTGACAACTTGTGGGAAATTATGGTCAAGTTCCTTGAAGATTGTCCCTGATAGCAAAGGGCCGTGAACAGGTTTTCTGGTATCTGGGGAGTCCTTTGGGTATTTGGGGTATCTTTTATTGTGCAAGCCTTTAGGAAACGAGAACCTGAAGGGTGTCTTATGCCTTTCAGGGGTCCTACAACCCTGTCACCCACATCTACACAGCGCAGGATGTGAAGGAGGTGATTGAATACGCGCGGCTTCGGGGCATCCGTGTGCTGGCAGAGTTTGACACTCCTGGCCACACTTTGTCTTGGGGACCAGGTAAGAATAATGTCTGGGCTGGGAGGGAGTCTCCTGATCATTCTCAGTAGGGGGCTCAGAGAATGGGCTGTTGGGTATGACCTGTCCCAACTTTGGTCCCTGGAGGAATGTTTTCCATCATCTTCTTCCTCTTGGTAATGTAGATACGAAGAACTAGGGGCAGAGGAGACCACTTCTTACTATGAAAATATGGGCAAATTCTTCTCAGGTTCCCTTGCTGGTGGTTGTGCCCTGGAGTGGATGCTGAGGAATCCAACTCCCAGAGTAGAATCTGAAAGAAAGAAGCCCAGGGTGGCCTCCAGTTCAGAAGCCCAGGTGGCCTCCGACTGTTTGAGTCGGACAGTCATCTCTCCTGCTCACTCATATCTTCTGTATACTCCGGCCCCCCAGATCGAACCCCAAAGGAAGGTTAAAGGCAGGTTTAAAGAGGCAGGTTGTGACCAGCCTTGTAGAAAATTGAAGGTATCTTGTGGCCTCAGCCTCAGGAGGGAAAGACTTCTGAGCCAAAGGAGATGCCCCTTAGGAAATGTAGAAATATCTGCATCAGAGTTGGCCCCAAGTAAGGGAGGAGAAAGAGAAGAAAGATTTTGCCAATAGGGCTGGATCAGACTCTCCCTCTGCTTTTCTGGCTAACGGTGGCACGAGAGCAGCGCTTGGGAGCAACAGTGACACCTGCTGGAGGGAGCACATCGAGGCAGGAGTGTTCGCTGACAATTGCCTCCGCCTGTCTATGATTGTGGCTATATTCGTCTTTCTTCGTGACTACATGATGGTGACTACTAGTGTCTGTGAGGGCCTGAGTGGGCCTACCTAGATGTGTGTGACATTTATGAGCACAACTCTCTTACTTTGTGTGACTTATGTCCTTATCTGTAAACTAAGTGTCCATGAGGGTCTGTGTATTTGTGATGCTTGTATGGGGTTCTCTCTTGGTTTAGGTATCCCTGGATTATTGACTCCCTGCTACTCTGGGTCTCAGCCCTCTGGCACCTTTGGCCCTGTGAATCCCAGTCTCAACAATACCTATGAGTTCATGAGCACATTCTTCTTGGAGGTCAGCTCTGTCTTCCCGGATTTTTATCTTCACCTTGGAGGAGATGAGGTTGATTTCACCTGCTGGTATGAGCCCTTTGATCTTCCCATCCCTCCTGATGAATTGCTTGCTCAGAATAGAAGCTAGCACCCAAGGGGCTGCCTAATTCAGCTGCTCCCCAGGGGCTGACCTCGCAGACAGCAGTCTGTCTCAGCTCACGTTGCTCGGGTCCTGGGCCTTCCCCTGTCCACCTTCAGAGAGGCCCTGCCTGAAATTTGGCAAGGCTGTCAATGTGCACCTCTCCTCCTCTCTCATATCCTTGAGATGTTTATTTTAAAAACCAGCTCTTGGAAAAATTCAGGATAGAGAAAAATAATGCCTTTTTGTGAAGGCAACCCTCAGATCTAGTGAGCTCAAAAGAGGTTGAGGGGCTTCTCTGAGAACTGGGCACGAGAGCTGTTTCTGGGGAAATAGTTTGGCTCTTTGGAAACATCAGCAGGGCAAAATATTCTAGAAGGAGAACAAGGTGAGCAAAATGCAGATATTGTGAGGCAAGGGGTCCACAGCAGGTGACAGACAGCAGGCTTGTCAGCCACCTGGAACAGCCGCTAGGGAAGCCTGAGTCGAGTGTGCGGACCCAGGGCTGAGACCTTGGGCCCATGTGTTGTAGTCCAGAGAGGAGTCAGATGTGATCTCTTTGGGAGTTTGAACTTAAAATTCATCCTCTCTCAGCCTCTGTCAGCAGTGCCCTCCACATGGCTTTGCATAGCCACACCTTCCTCATTTAGGGCTTCTGAGAGTCTTGGCTATTTGATTTTTCAAGTGAAAGGGGGAAGTTGTGGGAGGCCAGGTGACTAATCCCCAGGCTTTAGGCCTTAGGCTTTCAGGATGTTGAAAAATTGATCTTCATTTTTTTCATGGGATTCAGGAAGTCCAACCCAGATATCCAGGACTTTATGAAGAAGAAAGGCTTCGGTGAGGACTTCAAGCAGCTGGAGTCCTACTATATCCAGACGTGAGTAAGGAAGGAGGCTGGGCGGGCGGGGTCCCTTGGGAGGTCACCTCTTGTGGGGTCCTCACTTTCTATATCAGGGTCAAACCTTGCTTGCCCACTTTCTGGGCCCTTGAGGGTCCCTTTGTCCTATTCCTTTAGGTTTGGAGTGGTCAGTTCCCAACCCTGGGGAAGACGCTGCTCAGTTGGGCATAGATCCCCGGCCAGGCTCAGCCCCTGAGCGCGGGCACACACAGCCTGGAGCCAGGCTGAGCTGCGCAGGTGCCTTCCTGACGCTCCTCTCCTCTGCAGGCTGCTGAACATCGTCTCCTCTTACGGCAAGGGCTGCGTGGTGTGGCAGGAGGTGTTTGATAATAAAGTAAAGGTGAGCCGGGGCAGAGAGGAGAAGGAGTCACCGGCATTGTCTCCCTCTGGTCTCCCCAGCCCTTCCCTGCCTCTGGAGGGACTGATCTCTGGGTTTGGACTAGGCTTTAATGGTCAGAGCACTCTCCTATTCCCTCTAGAGAGGCTGCAGAGGTATGAGCCCTGGGTTAAGGTCTCAGAACCTCTGTCTACTCTCCTTTGCTGCCAGCCAATCAAGAATCATTTCTGCTGTCGGGTCACCTGGGATTCCTGAGACTGGCATGATGAGCTGGATTTTCCTTCCTGAGTCATAGACTAGGGTCTTCCAGGTCTGTGGAAGCAGGGCTACCTTCTTCATTTTTCTTCAATATGATCCTAGCCTCCTTCACATGCAGGGGCTCTGCGGAAACCCTGTCCTATGTCCAGTAACATCTAGAGACTGTTGGGCATGGTAGCACCTGGGCCCCATTGCTTGCCTCCCCGGCTAACAGCAAGTATTACTAGTTCCGTGTGTACAGGGCGGCTGCAGAGGGCCCAGGGAGGGAGAGCAGCAGGGAGCTCTCAGGGCCTGTGGACTCCTCAGCCTCTGTATCAAGGTGTGAGCACAGCAGTTAGGAGTCATAGAGACATACCTTTTTTTTTTTTTTTTTTTAAGACAGAGTCTCTCTCTGTCACCCAGGCTGGAGTGCAATGGCATCATCATAGTTCATAGCAACCTCAAACTCCTGGGCTGAGGGGATCCTCCTACCTCAGCCTCCCAAGTAGCTCGGACTACAGGCACGTGCCACCACACCCAGCTAATTTTTCTGCTTTTAGTACAGACAGGGTCTTGCTGTGTTGCTCAGGCTGGTCTTGAACTCCTAAGCTTAAGCGATCTTCCGGCCTCAGTCTCCCAGAGTGCTAGGATTATAGGCGTGAGCCACTGCTCCTGGCCCATACTTTGCTGGGGAACAGAGGAAGAACACACCCCTTGGCCTAGGTTGCTTGCATATGAGTGAGGCCCAGGACTCTCCTCAGCTCTGTGCTATTACTGCCGTTTGACCTTTTGCAACAGATTCAGCCAGACACGATCATACAGGTGTGGCGAGAAGAAGTGCCAGTAAGCTATGTGAAGGAGCTGGAACTGATCACCGAGTCCGGCTTCCGGGCCCTGCTCTCTGCCCCCTGGTACCTGAACCGTATATCTTACGGCCCTGACTGGAAGGAGTTCTACCTAGTGGAACCCCTGGACTTTGAAGGTGAAAGCAGGGAGCTCCCCTTACTGGCTAGAGGAGGCTGGGCTTGGGGACAGGATGGGAGGCAAGAGGGTCTGGGCCAGACATTTCAGGGTAGGAAATGAAATGACTTATCTGAGGAGAGGGCCCCACTGGGAAGGTGGCTGAAGGGGAACCCTAGAGTTACCCGCCACCACCAGCCTGTTGTTACGTGTTGTCCCTCAGGTACCCCTCAGCAGAAGGCTCTGGTGATTGGTGGAGAGGCCTGCATGTGGGGAGAGTATGTGGACAGCACAAACTTGGTCCCCAGGCTCTGGTAAGGGTTTTCTGGAGAAGGTACCTTCTCCAGAAGGTACCTTTCTGGAGAAGGTAGAAGGTTTTCTGGCGGGCTTGAGGGCAGGGGTTCTCCCTGACAGACTCAGTCCCTTCTAGCCACCTCCAGACTAGCACCCTCCTCCCAGGCCTAAGGGAGAAGAGGCACTGCAGCGAGCCCTCCATTTGTCTGTGATACTCACTCACTTCCCACGTGACGTCCACGTGTTTCCGTCCAGTGACCCGAGAGGTGTGTGGGGTAGGGATTGTTATCTCCACCTCTCAGGCAGAAATAGTGAGGCCTGGAGAACAAGGTGACGTGCTCAGGATCCAGCACTGAGTCCACAATTCCCGCGATCATACTTTCCTCTGTTGTCTCCTCAGTAGCCTTGCCAGGCATGGTCAGGTGTCCCAGGTTGGTGTTTTAAGGGCATCCGCTGTTGCTGACACTGCCAGTTAATGATACCTTTAAGGTTTATTCTTATTCCCATGTCTTTGGGAGAGGAAGAGAGTGGAATCACTGTCCACAGTTTAATGAAGTTGGAGCTGAGCCCTAGAACTCTCTGGGACCCGTCCAGCCAGGCTGTGCCTCTGAACAGGTGTTGATCACTTGCCTTGGCCCTGAGCTGGTGCAGGCGGCCTAGACAAGAGGCAGCAGCCTTTGCAGGGAATACATGGCCCGACCTGGCACATGCCTCGTTCCCTGCAGGCCCAGAGGAGGGGCTGTTGCTGAGAGGCTGTGGAGCAACAAGCTGGTAGTTGACCTGAAATTTGCCCATAAACGTCTGTCGCACTTCCGCTGTGAGTTGCTGAGGTGAGTGGGCTGTGGGGCCTTGCTAAGGTGTGGGTGGCACAGATCCAGGGCTTGGGACCCCTTACTGAGAGGAAAAGAATAACAATAGTTGACACTTATAGAGGCTTATAGGTGGCCCTGCATATCCCAGGGTTGTGCATCTGTGGCTTCAACCAACCATGATAGAAAACATTTGGGGAAAATTAATAAATAAATAAATAAATAAATAATACAACAATAAAAAATAATACAAATAAAAAACAATGTAGTATAACTATTTACATAGCATTTATGTTGTAGTAGGTATTATAAGTAATCTAGAGATGATTTAAAGTATACAGGAGGATGTGCATAGTTTATATGCAAATGCTATATCATCTTATATAAGGGACTTAAGTGTCCATGGATTTGGGTATCTGTGGGGTCCTGGAACCACTCCCCTGCTGATACCAGGCATGACTGTACTTTGTGGCAATCACTGTGCTAAGCCCTTTGGTGGCACTGGCTCATTGAATCTTCACCACAGCCCCATAAGGTAGGTGCGTCTTATCCCCTTTTCAGAGATAGACACGTGAGGGACAGAGAAGTTCAGTCCCTTGCCCAAAGTCACTAAGAAGCAGGATTTGAACCAGACTGACTTTTTTGGGCTCTCATGACATCTTCACCTCTGTTGGGAATGGGCCTTTGTAAGATAATCATTTCCTGGATTCCTTCATTAACTAGGTCTTGAGATCTTGGGGGACACAGCCTAGTACAGACCAGAAGCCTAGGTCGAGCATTTTGGGGTCTAAGCCTCAACTGTCTGTAATTGACTGGGTGATGTTAAGCTGGCTCTCTAAGCATGTTGCTTATTTAGATAATAAAGGAAGCATGCCTAGAGGTCTGTAAGGCGATTGATCAGGTCTTGTAACTTCTAAGTCTGAGACCTAAGGACAAGATTTCATGCCCAAGTGCACGGGCTGGACAGCTCCCTAGTCCCCCAGTGCCACCACATTTACAGCGCTCTAGAGCCAGGAACAGAAGGCTAAGTAGGCCAAGGGCATTGGGCAGCCCCCACGCATCTGCCTGTTTTCCAAAGGGACTAAATTATTTGGTGCTAGGATACAGAGACAGGCAGGATAGAAACCGGGCGTGTTCCCCAAAGTTCGTGGGTCTCTCTGTATCAAAATCACCTGGGGCACCTATTCAAATTACAGATTCTTGCCAACGCTTTACCCCACCCCAAGTAAGAATCTCTGGAAGTGAGATCCCCACATACTTTTGGTGTACAGTGACAGTTTGAGAGTCACTGAAATGGGGAGGGGGAGACTGTTGACTGCGGTGGAGATGTTGCTAGGGCCTAAGAGAGGAGAGGAGTGGGCCCCTGCTGACAGGCTCATCTTGTCATTTCTCCCTGTTCTCTTGTAGGCGAGGTGTCCAGGCCCAGCCGCTCAATGTGGGCTACTGTGAACAGGAGTTTGAACAGACCTGAGCCAGCTGCCCCAGGCACCAAGGAGGGTGCTGGCCCGAGGAGAGGTGGTGGGGCCAGGCTTTCACTGCATCCCGGCCAGGGGACGGAGCCCCTTGCCCACGTGCCCCTGTGCCTGGAGAGAAGGGGGCTGGTGCTGGCACTGGCGTCTAATAAAGAGTGATGTGGCATTTTTTATAATAAATATGGACTACCTGTGTAAAACACAAAAATATATGAGTGGCCTGAGGGTAAGAGAGCGGCCAGGACTGGCCTGCTGTTGAGAGTGAGTGAGCTCAGCAGGCCCCAGCCAGGTTGGGTTTAGTATCTGCCCCTGGATCCCAGTTGAGGGCTGGGGATGAAACCTGTGGCCTTTGTTCTATGTTCTGCTCTGCTTACCTATGAGTTATGTCACTCCTCTCCCACCCCCGAACATGTTCCAGACACCTGCCCTCATTCCCAGCCGGGTCACTGCACATCTGCATTACCACTCCAGGGCTCTGGTTATGAAGGGAGACATCGTAGGGCCGGCAGGAGTTCCAGGCGGCATTAGGACTCCAGACCTGACCTGGTCACAGAACAGCCCCTGCCCCATGCATGGCTCCCGCCCCTAGAGCTGTTCTCCTTTGGGTTTCTTGCCACTTCACTTTCATACGACCATTATTTAAATACTGTTGAACACAGGGTGGTCTAGGCACTGTGGAACGGTGTCGAATTTGAAGGACTCAGAGGCCCTAGGCAGCTCTGAAATAATGCAGCCATCTTCCACCCTCTCCTCCCACCCACTTTCAGCCGATGGCCCAGCTGACGCCATGAGAATAAAGTCCCTGGGGGGCAAGGAGGTGGGCATGTGGCTCTGAAAGGGGGTCTTTGCTCATGTGACCCCATTTTCTCTGGGAGGAAATGTCTCATTGTGAACCCAGCCTGCCCCCTGGTGGTTTCACTGCAGAAGTGACAGTATAGCGTAAGGGCTGGGGCAGAAACGGACAGCAGATATTTTAGATGAGGATTTCTTCGGCCATTAATTGTTAAGTGCTTTTGCCTGGTCCTGGGCTGGGAGGACAGTGGCGAGGTCCCAGGCATTTCTTTCAGAAAGCTTCCAGTATGGTGGATACAGAAACTTGGGGAAGGCAGGGCAGAGAGGAATCTGGGTAAAACGTGGTCCTTAAACACCGTCCTTCAGTCCCTTGACCATATTCCTTTGGGGACGTGGTTGTAGGTAGACCAGGCCTGCATTGTGCTGTTTCTGTAGGGACAGGGCGGGCATCTTCTACCAGCAGAATTCTCCTGGAATTTTCGCACAGCCCAACCTAGCCACGCCCGGGGCTCCAGCTAGAGACATGGGCTAAGGCTCCACCCCTGCACCCACCAAAGGAGCCCCCTCACCTCTGTTACCCAGTATCCTGTGGGGGTTCCAGGCAAGGACCCTGCAGAAATGCTGCTACACTTCTAATGCCCCTGTTTTCCTCCTCATCATAACTTTCACGTTGCTGTTGTTTAGGAGAATGTTAAAAAGAGCAGACACTAAATTGTAGGTCTCAAGTCAGTGAAGGAAGAGATCATGAAAACATTTGTGTTAAAGCAGTAAGGGTCTATGATTTCTTGTTTCTGTTGTAAACATCTTCTTTAATGTTATAATCTTTACCATTAAAAAGATTAACATGGTCTGGTCAAGACCTTGTGATAGGGTGTGCTGTTCCCCAACCTCCGCCATTGCCCGTCTGGTCCGCTGATCACTGGGGCATTGACCTGAAGACCATCATCAGGCCTTGACATGCTGACTGGTCGGGGGCAGTAGCCCACGGCGACCACCAGTCTTCAGTGCACAGAATTGCTGTTTCCCCAACTCATCTCGCTTCACCTGGGCTGTGCATTGAGAGCCCCACCCTGCGCTGGCTGAGGCTCCTCAGGCCTGCCTGTGTTCTGTGAGCTACCAGGGGGCGGAGAAGGGCCCAGACTGATTTCCTGGCTCCAGTCATCCTAGGAACAGAAAGTCCTCACCTGTCCCCTGCTGTCCTGTGAATCTACTAAGAGGGCAAGGCAGGCCTAATGGGTATAAAATAAAGGCGTGAATGGAGGCTGGGAGAACTTTCACCTCCCCTCTCCGTAGGAGTAGAGACTGCGTGCCAGGTACCCTTCCTGCTAGGAATCTGATAAAGTGATGTCACTGGTGTTTTCAGGTGCACCTCAGTGGATTACCACAGAGATAGGACATGAGGACTTGGGGACACAGGTGCCACCACAACACTGGTGATGTAGAGTCATTGCCCCTAGACTTCTGGTGAGGGGATGGCGAGGATGTGAAGAAAGCTGAAATGATCATGGGAAAGGGTGAAATAAAGGATGTTGGCTGAATTTTTTTTTTATTGCGGTAGATACACATGGCTTGTATCTTGCTTGTGGCAACAGTCCTAGCACTCCAGTCTAGATCTGTATAGGTTTTTTCTGATGTCTTTTGTAATATTAATCTATACAGGGCATGACAAGTGTGTGCTATGTGTTTCTCTTTCCCACTAAGAAAAAAAATAAGAATTGAGGGCTTTGTTTATTCAAATTCTGTATTTTTTTCCTTTATAAAGAAATAAACTCTGAAAGGTTGACAATTAGTATCCTTTCCTATATTTTTAATAAATACATGCATAATATAAATACATATTAACTAATTTCAGTGAAATGTTTACTTGTTGGATTTTTTCGTTACTATTCACTATATATATATATAAATAAGTCTTCACAGTTTTAAAAATACTTTCCAAAGCAGTTTTTGTGTGTATGTATGTCTGTTTCTACATTTTTCAATGAGATTTATTTATTTATTTTGAGACAGAGTCTCACTCTGTTGCCTGGGCTAGAGTGAGTGCCGTGGCGTCAGCCTAGCTCACAGCAACCTCAAACTCCTGGGCTCATGCGATCCTCCTGCCTCTATTGTTAAGATACTAGTTTTTCCCAATGTAATCTATAGATTCAGGCATTCCCTGTCAAAATCACAGAAAGTTATGTTAGAGGTATTGACAAGCTGATTCTAAAGTTTATGTTGAAAGGCAAAAGACTGAGAATTGCCAACACAATATTAAAGGAGAAGAACAGGTCAGTTTTCAATTGAACTGTCTTTGATCCTTTGTCAAAGACCAGTTGACTATATTTGTGTGAGTCTATTTCTGGGCTCTCTATTTTGTTCCATTGATCTATTCATCTATTCTTCAGATGGAGGCTGAAGAGGCTGCCTCAGCCTCCCCAGTAGCTGGGACTACAGGCACGCACCACCATGCCTGGCTAATTTTTTCTATATATTTTTGATGGCCAATTAATTTCTTTCTATTTTTAGTAGAGACGGGTCTTGCTCTTGCTCAGCCTGGTCTCAAACTCCTTACTTTGAGCAATCCTCCCACCTTGGCCTCCCAGAGTGCTAGGATTACAGCTGTGAGCCACCGCGCCCAGCAGAGATTTATTTTTAATTAAAATGTCCATAAACCTGGCTTTTTTCCACAGTAATTACTGTACCCTAATCACATTCATCTTAAGTACAATCTACCCAAGTAAATACTGTTTATTTTCTAATGATTTCAAATGTTTCAAACAAATAGAAAAGTATAGAAAATAAAATAATAAACAGTATAACCACCCAACTTTATCACGTTGCAGTGATTATATTTGTCCCCCTTCTTAGTCCTATTCCCTTCCTTCCCCCAAACAACTACTTTCCAGAATTTTTTAAGCTCATCTTCTCTGGAGTATTTGATCCTTAAGCTGTGATTTTTCTTTATTGTTAGTAAATTCTTTATGGCTCACTTTATAGCGAATTAGAAAGGGATATTTCGGAAGCCACTCAAAAAGAGAAGTGGTGTACGAGAGGAGGCAGCCCCAGGTAGCCAGAGGCGCCCCGCCCCGCCGCCGGGCCCGCCCCCCGTGTGAGCACAAGAGAGCGTGTGGCTGGCTGTCGGCATAATCTGTTATGAAAGAGGACACTTGGATGTATAAATTCAGAGAAAGCTATGCTGATGTTTTCTAGACTTGTAAGTCAGAAACCTGAATGAAGACATATCTGTGGAGATCCAGCTAGGGCAACAAAAGTGCTCTGTCACTTTTATGTGCTTGCTGTATCAGGCACTATTATGAGCACTTTACTGGATGTTAATTT
>CAUYRT010019845.1:0-23581 GCA_963574885.1 Lepilemur ruficaudatus
TGTGATGCATATTTCAAATCAACTGAACTTTTTTGAAGAGCAAAGGTATATTAATGCCAGCATTAGAGATTTTGCAAATGGATGATGAACGGTCTGGCTGGAGAATGCTGGATGGATGGACGGCACAGGGCCTGTTCTCCCTGGCGGTGCGCCGGGTGGGGCAGGCACGTGTGTGCTGTGTGTGCGGCTGTGGCCGCGCAGTGCGTGGTACCCACTCGGTTTTCGGTGTGTGGCATCACCAGGTTCATCCAGGGCACCTGCCTTTTCCTCCATTCTCACCCTGG
Organism: Lepilemur ruficaudatus; assembly: GCA_963574885.1. Taxonomy (NCBI): domain Eukaryota; kingdom Metazoa; phylum Chordata; class Mammalia; order Primates; family Lepilemuridae; genus Lepilemur; species Lepilemur ruficaudatus. The sequence continues at coordinate 285 of CAUYRT010019845.1, forward strand.
CAGCAGTGTTCTGTCCTTTTTCCCCTTTTCCTTTCTGACTGTCCCCTCTGCTTCCCTGACATCCCCTGCCTCCTCCCTGGATGTCCCATGCCTATGCCCCTCGCCGTGGAGTCCCTGCTCTCCTACACAATCCCGTCTGCAGCCTCAGTGACTCTGGGTGTGTGTAGCCCAGGCCTGTGCCCTGGAGCTCAGAGGACCAGCGAGCCCCACGACGTGTCCACCGGGTGCCTGCATCGCATCGACGTGCCGCAGAGCCCAGGCCTCTGCTGAGTGAGGTGCAGTCTGTCAGTCCTTCACGGTGGTACCCGGTCTCCTCCCTGCCTCGCCTCATGTCCCTGTCTGTCCTTGGCACCAGCCGTGTGGCTGTCACCCCCATCGTCCGGGGGCAAGGTCCCCCCCAGCACCCTTCACTCTGTCCCCAGCCCTCCCTCACACCTGCCTGGCCCTGCAGCCCAGCTCCCTCCCTGCAGCCAGGGTCCCTCCTGCCTCTGCCCACCCCATCCCGCTCTCTCCCAGCTCTGCCCCTCGAGGGCTGCCATCCTGGATGTGTGAGGGGCACGGCAGACACAGTCCTCCCGGGGGGCCGGCAGGCTCTGCTCAGGGACCTCCGCTGTGAGAGGGCGCAGGTGCTGTTAACGACCCCATGCAGCAGCCAGTGCACGTGGCAGACAGCACGTCTCTTCCGGTCCCTGGTAGGAGCCGTAAGTGGCTGTCCTTCCTGTGTTGCTGGCCACCTTTTTGTCCCTGGGTGGCATTCATCTTTTCCCACAAATATTTTCTGAGTCTCTTCCGTGTGCTGGGACGACTTGGGGGCCGGGCACCAGGCCTCTGTCCCGAGAGGACTCAATTCTAGTGTGGAAGACAGAAGTCAGTCACAGCGACACCTGTGAATGGTGAATAGCCACAAGGAGGAGGGGTGCTCGGGGTGCAGCAGTGTTGCGTGAGGGAGCCGGGGGCTTCCTGGGCCAGCTGGTGTCTGAGCCGGGCTCTGGAGGAGGAGGAAGGTATTGTAGAAGAGCAGGGAGCCCACCCTGGGCCCCTGGAATTCAGAGCGCAGGTGATGCCCGAAAGGGCCTTTAGGGCCACATTTAAGATTTCTCTCTCCTAAAAAGCCATTGTCCACTACTGTGCAACCTTGGGCAAGTTACTTTACCTCTCTGTGCTTTGTTTTCCTCATGTGTAAAGTGGAGGGGGATAATGTCATCACCCGGATTGAGGATTAAAGTACATATTGCCGCAAAGCCATTGCGACGGTGCCTGTTACTGGCAAGGGCCCCGTGTGTCTTAGCAGTGTTAATGGTTGTTATTTTGCCACCACCGCCACTCTTCCAGGGACCGAGGTCCCTGCTGTGCTGTCCAAATTAGACGCTGTTTGTCCCTGCGGGCATCTGGCGAGGCGGCCAGGAGAGCCCGGAGCTGTTTCCTGTTGACGAGTCACCATTTCCCACGTGGTCTCGTTTTGTCTAGATTCCAGAATTCTCTGACGGCTTCTGGACGGGATCCCAGCTGGCCTGCTGGACCAATTCCGAAGCACCTTGGTCTTACTTCCCCAAGATCTCCATCTACCTGCGAGACGAGAACTCCAGCAGATCGTTCCGTTTAACCATCCTGCCTCAGGTAGGGACCCGAATCCGTGATGTTCTCTGTTTAACACGTAACGCGCAGAAGTGAAAGCCCTGCGTGCGTCATACGTGTGTGAGCGCTCACGCCTGCGTCAGGTGTCTGTTGCCACCATCATGCTGCGTAACAACCGACCACATTTCCTACAGCTCGTGAGTCCGGGCAGGTCGTGGCCACGTGCCTCCGATCAGCCGCTGGTCGGCCTCAGCCTCGGCTGGCGTAGGGTGGCCCCCTTGCGGGTCTGGCGGTGAGGTCGATGGAGTAACGGGGCCACGTGTGTCTTTCATGCAGTGGCCGGCTCACATGTGGTCACACATGTGAGAGAGAGAAGAACACGCAGGAGGCTCCTGAAGTCTCTGCCCAGAACTGGCCACCGTCACTACATGGTGTTACCCCGACAGGCCGAGGCCAGCCCAGGTTCCCGGGTGGGAGACAGACCCCCTCGCAGAGGGGAGCTCAGAGCCAGGACTGTGGCTGCATGGAAAGGCGGGGACTGGGGACGTTTTTGTCACCTTACCACGGCACCATCATAAGCTTTTCTCCTGTTTATGTACAAACAGAGAATAGAACTGGATTGTCACAGGTGAAAACAATCATTTTTTTCCCTATAATTCCGATACCCAAGAATTGGGCCTTGTCTGTGCTATCTAGTTAAATAGGCCAAGTTCTGGCTTCCTCAGTCCTGATTCTCACCCCTGCCTGCCCCTCCGTGGCCGTGGCCCTCCCTCCTGTGCGGCTGTCACCACCTCAGTGGCCTCAGGCACTGCCCGTGCCTCCCACGCCCCCACCCTCCCTTCTTTGCCACTACTGTCAGATTAATGTCTCTAAAGCACAGCTTTCCTCTGAGCCTCCCCAGCTGTGACCCACGGTTTCAATACGGCGGCGCATTCCCTGGCGTGGCTGTGCGTGAGTCCCTGCCAGGCCCCCCGGGTCCTCAGCCCGTCTCCTGCCACCCTCGGACACGCCCCCGGGCGCTCGCTGGCCTCCAGGGCCTCTTGCCTGCAACCGTCTCCCAACCTGCGTTCCGCCAACCCCTGGCCTGAAATGCCCTCCCTCCCTCCCTGCTTCCATCCGTCCACATTCTTCCCATTCTTCGAGACCCAACCCGCACAACTCGGCCTTTGTTGCGACCTTGCTGAGCAGAATGCCCCGCCTGTGAGCCGCCCTGCAATCTCCCCACACCTGCTTTCACGGAACCCTCTCTTTAGGGGATGCTGTGTGCTGTCGCCTGTCTCGTTTCAACAACAGCTACTTACATTTCTCCTATAATTAATTATAAACTCCTCAAAGAGAAAAACTGTGAGTCTAAGAGCGCATCCTTCCCTCTCTAGCATCACCAGGCGGTGGAGGACAAGTACATAACTATTTGTCAAACGGACGCGTCGCCGTGGCTTTGTTGTAAACGGTGACTGGGACGGAGGGGTTTGGATTGGGGGGCAAGGGGGGGATGAATAAAATCATTTCAGAAGAGAAAAGTAAATGGTAATACTGCCTTCTTCCCCTTTCAACTTACGTGCGGGGTGTATGTTCCAGAAAAGCAGAGACCTTCTTGGAGAGAGGACTGAAAGCTTCAGGAGGAAAACAGGCTGGCAGAGGGTACGCGCGGCCTGAGTTACGTCCTCAGCGCCGCCCGCGACTCCTGCTGTAACTTTGAGCGGATCCCTCGGCCCTTTCTGCGTCCGTCTCTGACTATAAAGGAGAAATAACAACACTTGCTGCGGCCGTTTTCATCCCCGGATGAATGGCACCGCGCAGTCGTGTTGGAGATGCGTTTTCAACATCTCTAAAACGTGTTCTCCTGACGATTACATTTTGGCCAGTAGAACGGCAGGATGGGGACGTTATTCCATCGGTGCAGTTTGTGGCTAATGTCAAACCCAGCCTGAGGACCCAGGCGGGTGTGGGCTGGTAACTGAGTGGCCTGGGGGCTGGCCGGCAGGGCCAGGGGTCCCAGGAAGCAGGAGGACAAGGCAGGGATTGGGGAGGATCCCTCCGTCTAGGGCAGGCGACAGCTGGCAGGCTCGCTGGGATGTCAGCCGCTTTTAGGACTGAACACGGGTGGTCCAGCAGCGTAACAGGGAGGTGTGGGCCTCCCTTTCATCCCCGCTTCTCTGCGTGACAACTCATTTCTGCTTTCACTTATGAGATGGCAGATACTTTTTAGATGACTTTGACATGTTCACATTTTTGATTTTTCAAAATCTGCTTTCCCTGCTGTTTTCTCCCATCCTTTTCTCCCCCTGCCTTGCTGGGCGAGGGCTCCCACAGGAGGCTGGAAACGTCACCTGGATAGAGCCCCACATGCGCCACCTGCCGCGCCATGTGGGGATGGGTGGGCCTGGGGGTTGTTTCCTAGAGGAGTCGCTCTGCCTGGCCAGCCCCTTCCTGACACTGAGGGCAGCCATCAGGGCTCCTTGTCACCCGAGTTCTAGGATGGGCCCCTACCTGTGACCCTCCAGCCGTCAACAGGTGGGCAAATGATCGCTAGTGCAGGGAAAAAGTCAAGTCAGAGGCGATTATCTTAAATTTCGTCTGTGCCCAGCGTTATTTTCCAAAAACACATGGGCCAAATCCTGTGTGATCTATTAAAAAAGCAGCCCCCAGCCCACAGGGGAATTCTGATTTTTTTCCACGAAACTGTCATCTTGCGCTTTCTGCTCCTAACGACCAGCCCTCGCCCCACCGTCAGAAGCCCAGTTTGCGTCATCTCCCTGAGAGCCGTCGCAGGGCAGCCCCTCCCCGCCCTGCGGTCCTCCCTCAGTCTGCTCTGCTCTCTCCAAAACCCAGCACCCCCAGCCCAGCCAGCAGCCCGGGCTCCTGGGTGAGACTCACTGTTTATCCCCAGCCTTTCTTCCTGCCTTTGCCCTCTCCAGCTAATCGTCACTCACAGGAAGGTTCTCTTCCTTACTCATTTTGCACTTTGTTGATTTTTTCCAAATATATGGCGTTTTGTCCTGTTAAGCTACTCTACCCTCTAATTGCCTGCATTTGAATATTTTGCTATTAATGTGAAAAGCAAACAAATCGTTATTTTGCTATTAATGAGAAAAGCAAACAAATCGTAAATAGCATATTATTTGCTCGCTGATTATTTTAGGTTTGGGCCCATTGCCTCACATACTCTTGGCTCCGGGATCTCGAGGGCCCCGTGTCATGTTTATTTGAGGCCTCACGGCACGTGCAGGGCGTGGTCCTTGAGCACGGGGAGCTGCTCACCCATGGACACCGTGTCTCCTCACTGCTGGCTGTCACTTTTCCCTCTTCCTACCAAGTAAATCATCCTGCCTCTGCCGGCTGCTGCTTTTAAAACCCTCTTTGCCACGGGGGCCGGTTAGGAGCCATTGCAGTGGATCATGGGAGACAGGGAAGTGATGGCCAGGCGGGCGCGCTGGGGTGATTAGATCCAGATTGGATTTCACAGGAAGGCCCCTGGGCGTCTGGTTACGGTGTCCATGTGGGGTGAGAGAAGAGAAAGGCTGCCCCGGCGCGGCAGGGCCTGAGTAACTGGGTGAATCATGAGCTTACTGACACGGAGACCCTGGGAGACGAGCTGATTTGGGGGAGGGATCCAGAGCTCAGGTGTTTAAATGTCACACATGTGCGAGATGCCATTTGACAGGTGAGTAGGTGGACAGATGTGAAAGCGCGGCAGTGACGGCCAGGTCTGGGCTGGGGGTAAAGTTGGGGAGTCTCGGCCCAGAGCACAGGTGTGTTTGGGGCTGCGGGCTGGGTGGGTGACCAGGGAGGGAAGACTGAGAGGAGGCCAGTGCCCAGGGTGCTCTGATGCTTGCTGGTGAGGAGGCTGAAGCCCATGCAACACAGAGCTAGGAGGAAGAGGAGTGCCCCAGTGAATCAAGGGCTTCCACGCAGGGGGAGCTTGGTCACCACTCCTGATGGATGGGTCCTGCCGGAGCACCTCCCACCCTGTGGTTTCTACCTGGCTTTCCTGTAGGCGAGGGCAGGGACCAGGTGTTATTTGTAGTTGGAGGAAGGCGTCTGACCATGGTGAGTATTCAGCTGCTGGGTGCATGGCTGGCTGGCAGACGAGCAGGTGGACAGGTGTCTTCTGGGTGTGCGCACCTGTGTGTCGTCACCGTGCTTTTGGTCTTCTCGTCTCCTGGGGGGCAGGGATAAGCCATCATCTTTCCTTCCAGGCGACTCCTCCGTGCACCCTGGAGGGTGCTGAGCACGCGTGTGACCGCCACGGTTTTGGGATGTTGCTGACGTGTGCTTGTTCTTGTCTGTTTGCTCTCCCCTCTTCGACAAGCAGCTGTACATCCAGCCCATGATGGGCGCCGGCCTGAATTACGAATGTTACCGGTTCGGCATCTCCCCTTCCACGAACGCGCTGGTGATCGGGGCCACCGTGATGGAGGGCTTCTACGTCATCTTCGACAGAGCGAGGAGGAGGGTGGGCTTCGCCGCAAGTCCCTGTGCAGGTGAGCGATTCTCCCTCCTTCCCTTGGGGAGGGAGCCCGGGCTCTTGTCCCTTTGTGTGAATTTACTAACTTGGAAGCAATTCTTGATGACAAGGCGATTGCCGTTGAGTTGTGTCATGCATGCGTCTTATCAGTGATCGGGGGCTTGTCAATGAAGCGGGTCGTGGGGTCGCTGCGAGGATTCAATGAGATCATCCTCGTGCAACTTCTAGTCCAGGGCTCGGCACATGGCAGATGCCCCCTCGGTGTTAGTCATTGCAGTTACCAGGAATAAAAGTTCTCTGGGAGACGTGGTGTTGAAGGTCAGTTTTTTGACAGCAAAATGAGGGAAGAGGAAAATTCCTATGTAAGCTGTGGATGCTTATTTCCCTCACAGCAGGTCCGCATTTCAAAATAGGAAGTAAACACCTGTAATTGCTGTTTCTCAAAATCCTAAAATAACGAGATACAGAAGCCCTGTTTCTCACGGAAGTCCTTTGAAGGGACATGTAGGGGTGGAATAACAGTTTTATTCTGCAAAATCTAGCTCGATGGTCAGGCAGGTCTTCGGAGAAACCAGGAGAGCGCAAGAAAGTCACTAGGATGGTTAAACACCTTGAGCTTGAACGTGTCTTCAGATTTAACAGTTTGCCTGAAACGGAGCGTTCACGCAGCACGTGGTTTGATGGGAGGACCAGGCACTCGTGACTAATGCTAGTCCCAGCCGGCAGGGAAGGCACAAATCAGAAGTGGGCACAAGATGGAATTGCCGGGGACGAGGGGCAGGAGAGTCAGCTCAGGGAAGTGGCCGGGAAGCTGCGGTGTTTCAAAGTGGGATTTCCAAGGACTGAACAGAGGTTGGTAGGTTTTTGAATGTAACAAGATAAGTCAACTTGAGTGGTAATATATTTTGGGAAATCCGCTCACGACAAATTGTGACTGTAAACATTGTACTGTAAATGTTTTGTAGTTTTCCCCCAATAAAATGTTAGGAAGAAAAAAAAAAAGAAAAGAAAAGAAAGAACTTCAATTCACTTAACAGGAGAGTCTTTAAGAAAAGTATGATTAATCTACTTTATGAAATATATACAGTCATTAAAATGTTTATAAAGCATTTAGAATGAATGTTAAGTAAAAAAACAGATATAAAATCATATATAATACATCATTATAACTACGTAAGAATTAGACATAACAAAAAGAGTGAAAGTGTATACAACAAGAATGTTCACAAGAATTATCTTTTTATTTTTCTGTATTTTCCAAAATGATCTGGAGTCAGCATGTTGTTATGGCTTAAATTTAAACAGACTGTCTAATTAACTGCCTTCTGCAAGGGGCCCACCACAATAATGGAAAACCCAAGAGCGCACCAGAAGATATCACTGAGAAAGTGTTCCAGTGATATTGTTGACTGCATAAAATTTTTATGGGAAAACTACCACTGAGCTCCTTTTCGGTCAAGGGAACAATGTTGAGAACAATGTTGGATTGTTTGGTTAGTTGCAGTTTACTCTTATTGTTCCTCAATATCAAATGGTTTAACGTTTTGTCAAACAGGCTTACAGATTTATCTGGTGGAGGGACAATTGGCCCTGGTAGATTCAGACAGTTTAGTATTCATATAGACAGTAAAAGCAAGATCAGCACAGTGTCAGGTTCATGTATCACTTGACACTAAATCAAAGGGTCCACATGAAATACAATATGGCCAGTAGGTTGCTTTGTTACTGAGGAGTCTACTCTGGATCAGCTAAACAGTTTTACAGCCTGCAGCTGTACCCTAAGGATGGAGTAGTGAAGCAGAATATCCCATGCCTCACTGGAACCAGAGAGGCAGAAGAGAAGGATGAGAACCTGCCTTCTGGCAGCCTTTTGCAAGATAGGGAGGTAAATAAGAAATGCCTTTGATGGCTCCTCACAAGACTACCAATCTTCTCATGTTCCTGGGAGGACCACGAGGTGTTTCACCAAGACTTAGACCAGCCTACATTTGAGCCTTGCCTAGATGGCTTATGTGGAAACATGCAAGATTGCCAGAGTGACAGCAGGGAGATGCTACTCTGAATATTCATTCTATCTGCTTTCATTCTTACAAGTGTCCTGGTTTGGGCATGAAATTATATGGTCACCCTAGTATTAACACTAGTATCCAAAAAGGACAATCATTACCTCTTTCCCACAACACACAAAACACTGCACACGTGGGATGACATGTTTATATGTGGAGAATGAGAATAAATGTAAGCATGCAAGCCTATCTCTAAAATGTGATAGTGTATTTTGTAGATCGTAACAAAAGTGATTCCGAGGTTTACATAAAATAATAACTGGACAAGACTAAGTAAGAAAGCCAAAAAAGGCTTATATATTACTATAATAACATGCAATCTAAAGCCACAATAAATAAACAGTATAATACTGATAAACAATTAAGTAGGAACAAAATTGGAACAGAATGGAGAAATCAGGAAACTTGAAAAGTAGTTGGGGAGTGGAATTAGGGGTCTCAATAGGGTAAAGGAATTCCTCAAAAACTGATTCATGTGATTAACTGTAAACCTCGGTAAATTCACTGAAAATCATTTAATTGTACACTTAAAATGAAGTGTTGGTTGTACGTAGATACAGTTGGAGCACTATGTATGTACTCTCTGGACTACTTTGACAGAGTAGGTTTTTCAATGTAACAAGATAAGTCAACTTGAGTGGTAATATATCTTGGGAAATCAGCTCACTACAAATTGTGACTGTAAACATTGTACTGTAAATGCTTTGTAGTTTTCCCCCAATAAAAAAAAAGAAAGAAAGAAAGTAGCAGCCACCCTGACCCACAGAGTGCTGGCACCTTAATGAAGAAGTAAATGTCAGGAGAGGCTTGAGTACAAGCCACAGGGGAATAGGGTTCCAGAAGAGCACAGCCCAGGAGTCACCACAGTCTAGCTCCAGACTGAGAAGGCAGAAATAACAACCAGCTCAAGGCTGTATTAACGGCTTCTTTATTTCAAAGGCATTCTGGCCCTTACCCGCCATGTCCCACCACCCTCCCCCAGCCCTTCTGTGTTAACCCGGAACTTATGACACGAGGCTTGACAAGTTTTCAACTCAAATCCCATAAAGGAATTGGAACCCCAAGACATACCATTGGTAAATTCTGCAACTAGAGAGACACAGCGTTCTCCTTCATAACATCTGTGAATGCCCTCGACACAGGAAGTCTCGTTGGGTCCGTAACAAGCAGGGCACTCTATGTTGCTGGTAACGTGTCTCAGTGGAGGGTCTGGGTAGAGTAAGAATCATTACTCAGAACAGTGTCGTCATACAGAACACAGTACCGCCCTGGGGGAAGGGACAAGGCGGGCAAAGAAACCATCACAGGGATCCTGAGCAGGGAGTGATTGCATCTTTGGGATCTCAGATCCAGCCTTGAAGACACTATGTCCCTCAAATACTACACAGATACATACATATTTATTATATAGGGGATGGCCCTTATAGACCATCCAGTTTTCAAAAACTATGATCCATAAGTGTGTTGGGGTATAGACTGAGAGAGAAAGGTAACATTTCAAGCTAAAACCAACCCGCAGTCGGCATCAGTGTTAGCCAGCTATTCTGAACATCAGCCAACAGGTGTGTGACTGTTACTAAATCTTGCTCTGAACAAAGGAGCACAGGCCGCTACTTAACATTGCAACTAGGAGAAAAAAATTATATTGAGACACAGCTCTGCTCTTAATTAACTGTGCTTTATGACCACAGCCAACAAACTTTGCCTTTTTGGCCACATTTTCTCTTCTTCAAAAAGAGAGTTTGGGCTGGGCACAGTGGCTCGCGCCTATAATCCTAGCACTCTGGGAGGCCACGGCAGGCAGATTGCTCAAGGTTAGGAGTTCGAAACCAGCCTGAGCAAGAGTAAGATCCTGTCTCTACTACAAATAGAAACAAATTAATTGGACAACTAAAAATATATACAGAAAAAATTAGCCAGGCTTGGTGGTGCATGCCTGTAGTCCCAGCTACCTGGGAGGCTGAGGCAGGAGGATCGCTTGAGCCCAGGAGTTGGAAGTTGCTGTGAGCTAGGCTGATGCCACGGCACTCTAGCCTGGGCAACAAAGTGAGACTCTGTCTCAAAAAATCAAAAAAAAGAGCGAGCTTTGGTCTAGATCAGCAGTTCTCAAATTGTGGTCTAGGAGCCCCTGAGTCCCTGAGACCCTTTCAGGGAGTCCATAAGGTCAGAATAATTTTCATAACAATACTAAGATATTATTTGCCTCTTTCACTCTTTTTCTCTCATGAGCCTACAGTGGAGCTGTCCAGAGGCTCAAGAGCAGGGATGCAGCGGACTAGATGCATAAGCAAATGTGAGGATCCTACTGCCTTCTGTTAAGCCAGCAACTAAAGAGCTTTGTGAAAATATATGGTAGCAATGCCACTCTTCTCACTAAATAACTATTATTGTTTTGCAAAATACAGTTATTTCTATGCAAAAATGCTAACATTTAATGGATTTATTTTTGTTATTTTGAGTGAACTAATTAAGATTTCTAAATTTTCTTAGCTTTAATGTCTAGAACAGTAAATATTGATAGAGTCGACATACTCAAAAGTTCTTCGGGATCCTCAATAATTTTTAAGACTTGGAGTCTTAATAGAGGGCCTGAGATCACAAGGTTTGAGAACTGATGAGCAGTGACTGCCCCGCACAGTCTGGAGCACTTGTAACATCTGCCTTTGCTAAGGAAGAGGGAGAGCTTGGCGGGAGTGCTGGTCTGTCCCGTTTGTCTCGCGCCTGGTGGCTGCAGGTCGGATGTTAATGTAACCCAGATACACACTGAAGGGCCGGGACTTGAGACGCCTACCTAAAGACAGGTGGAAAAGGAAGGGGCAGAGGTGGGAGGACACAGAAAGGGCACCCGCATGCCAGCACCCACCCAGGCCGACGCTGACGTTGTTGCACCCCTCTCCTCGGCAGCACTGGCTTTCAAAATGGAAGCTGTCGTTGTCGGACGCATGGACCGCGAAGGCCGTGGCTGTGCTTGTCTCCTCACTGCAGTTCTCCGCTGAGCAGGACATATCCTGGTATAAGCTTACGGCTGCCCCTACAAAAGGCAAACAGACTGTCAGACCCTGGCAAGGACAGACTGTGGGGAGGGTGGGGACGCTGCACAGGAACTGCCTCATGCAGGGGCAGGAAACGCAACCTCAGTTCAATGCAGTCTGGGAGACACTGGAGAGAGTTTATTGAAAAAATAAAAATTCTTCTCCAGCAGGAGACTTTCTTTCAGCAGGAGACTGTCAGAGACACAGGTTAAACGCAGGCAGAAGGCTGACAGGGAGCCTGGGAGTGGGTGGCTCAGGCTGACAGCCCCTGAGCCCATCGGTCAGTCTTAACATCTCCAAAAACAGTCGAACAGACACGATGGGCCATACATGCAGTACGACATCCACCGCACCACCGATGTGCTTCTGCCTGAAAACTGAACCTGAATCCAGTCAAGCTTCTAGCCAAAGTTATCTAATATGGTAGCCACTAGCTACATGTGCATATTTAAGTGTAAATCTGATTAATCATAATTAAATAAAATTTAAAATTAATTTCCTTAGTCATACTAGCCACATTTCAAGTGCTCAATAGCCACACGTGGCTGCTGTACAGGACAGTGTGTACGTAGACATTTCCGTCACTGAAGAAAGTATTACTGAACAGCACTGGTCCACTTTGCAGGAAATACCGGGAACAGGAGAGCAGTTCAGATGACGCCGCAAGGAGGCAATCAAGGAAAGCCGGAGTGTGGGGCAGCTGCGGGACGGACGCCCGTCTCTCCGACAAATCAGTGGGACTGAACGTAAAGGGTGATGGGAACTGTTAGCAAACAACCTGGACTTGACAGACCTAACAGAAAAATGCACTATGGAGAGTTTATTTGGATCCTAATTCCAAAACATCAACTGTATCCTGACATCTTTGAAACAATTGAGAAATTTTTAAGATGGCCTGAATATTAGAAGAAATTGCAGTTAATTTTCTTAGGTATGATAATACTATGCGTGTTGGTCCATTTTGTGTTGCTATAACAGAATATCATAGGCTGGGTAATTTATAAAGAAAAGAAATTGACCGGGCACAGTGGCTCATGCCTGTAATCCTAGCACTCTGGGAGGCCGAGGCGGGAGGATCGTTTCAGCTCAGGAGTTTGAGACCAGCATGAGCAAGAGCAAGACCCCGTCTCTACTAAAAATGGAAAAATTAGCCCTTGAGCAACAGAGTAGAGACTCTGTCTAAAAAAAAAAAAAAAAAAAAGAGAGGGAGAGAGAGAGAAAGAAAGACATTTATTTCTTACAGTTCTGGAGGCTGTACAATATCAAAGTACCAGCCTCTGGTGAGGGTCTTCTTGCCCCATTACCCCATGGCCAAATGGCAAGAGAGGATGACAGTGAGCAAGGACAAGAGGGACCAGACTCGGCCACCAGGGGTCCGCCAGCACAGTAGCAGTGTTAATCCATTCTTAAGGGCGGCCCGTCATGGCCTAATCACCTCTTAATGGTCCCCCTCTTAACACCATACCAGCAGTAATTAAATTTCAACATTAATTTTTGGATGGAACAGTCAAACCTTAGCAGTATGATAGTTAACTAAAAGAAAAAAATGTGTTCTTTTGAGGCAGAGTCTCACTCTGCCATTCAGGGCTAGAGTGCATGGCGTCATCATAGCTCACTGCAACCTCCAATTCCTGGGCTCAAACAATCTTCCCACCTCGGCCTCCTAGAGTGCTGGGATTACAGGCGTGAGCCACCAAACCCGGGCAAAACAATTTTTTTTCTTATCAGAGATGAATAGTGAAATATTTATGGGGAAAATGACAAATGGCATGATACACACACATATGTAGTATGATTATATATACATATATATAACTACTTCAGAATAACATGGCCAAAGAAATAGTAGAATGTTGATACTTGCTAACATAGGGCAGTGGTTACACGGAAGTGCACTATGCTCTTCTTCCTGTTTTTGTGTATGTTTGAACATGACCGCTAGAAAAAAATAAGAAATCTAAGAGCCCGAGAGAGAGGATGCAACTGAGGGTGCATCAAACGCCCTGTGGGGAAGTTGTGAATGACAGTATGTTTAACCCAGAAGATGAAGGAAACTGAGGCAGAAAACATAGCCAGACCACGGCAGGGGAGAGCACCCATGGCGACTGCTCGCCTGCCAGTGTAACTGAGTGGCGCCCGCATCTCACGGCCACTACCGTGTATCTATCTGCTGTGAGGCTTCGGGCAAGGCCAGCAATAGCCAAGACACCGCAAGAGCCTGTCTGCTTGCCTGGCTCTGTCCTTGTGTTCTTGTCGGACTTCTGCTTACCTCAGCCACGCATTGCTTCTCCCGGGAGCCACCTTCCTGACCTCTCTGCTTGCACGGCCTGGCCACCCTCTCCAGCGCCCGCCCAGTGTAAGTCCCAGGGTGAGGGTGATATGCACAACCAGGCTCACCTAGAGAGTTGTTGGCTACGGAGCTGATACAGCTATTGTTGGCATCCAGGGGACACTCAGAGACACTGGCGTTGACACAAGAGTTGTTCCATGAATGACACTGCACGCAGCTGATGGATTCTAGGGAGACATGATGTCCAACACAGGTTTTACCGTTCCGTAGACATTTACAGAGCAGACTCTGGGCAAAGTACCGCACCCATCTTGCAGTAAAAGACGTGGACGGGATGGCCTCCCTGCCCTCTGGGGAGCTCCACAATTGGTGCTGTGGAGCTGCCTCTATCAGTTTCTCCCTGCTGTCCACCCTTCCCCAGGGGAAAGACACACCCTTGACCAACAGCACGGAGTGGGCCCACTGAAGGCAGGGTGCACAGACGGTCTCAGCCCTCCCCCAACTGCATGCTAACAGGAGAGGCCATGTGAGAGGCCCCCATGGCTTTTAGAGCAGGGAGACTCCGGTGAGATGGAGAAAAGGGTCTTCAACCCAAAGGAAGCCACAGCTTCTCTCACCTACAGTTGCAACAGCAAGCGTGGCGATGACAGCAGCAACAAGGATGCCCTTCATGGCGCTGGCGCTGACTTCTCCCAGGGATGGGGGCCACAGAGCCCCAAGCCTAAAGAGACACAAGGAAGGCAGCCCTGAGGTGTTGGAGGGCCACCTGTCATACTACAACTAGCCTAGTACCCAGTCCGTCCTTGTGACAGAAAGAATCAGCGTCCTAAACTGGGAGCACAAAGCTGTGATACAGATTCCAGCGGCCCTAACAGAGGTCCAGGTTTTCCTAATCTCAAATGACTGTGGAAGCATCTACACACAGATATGAAACGGAGTCAGGGGCATTTCCTGTGGAGCCACTTCTGCTGCCAAATGGGCAGGCAGACTAATTTCCAGTTCCATGGCAGATGAGATCCAAGAGAAAAGAGCTGGGCTGGGGTGCCTGCCCGCCTCTCCTCTCCCAGAGCTCAGTGCCATCCTGTAGCTGGCGTCTCACTGCATTCACAGTGTGCACTTAGGGCTTCTACTGCTGCCGCCACCACCACAATAGGCAGACACCTGTTGAGCATTTACTCTGGTCTGAGCACTCTACAGATATTAATTTATGTAATTCACCTACCCTAGCAAGTAGGTACTACTATTAAACATTGCAAGGGAAATCAAGCCCTTGAAGGGTTCATTAATACACTCAAAGTCAAGGTCTTATTCCTGGCAGATGTTAGAGCTCAGGTTTGGCCAAGGCCCCAAGGCCCACCACCTCACACTGTCTTCCAACAGATGACAGCTCCCAGAGTCCTGGGCCTGGATGCACTCAACCGGCAGCACTGAATCAAGCCCCCTGTGCTTCTGACTAGTGTGTTACCAATCTCTCTGTGCCTTGTGGTCCTTGCCTGCAAATTGTCTGATCTTTGAGGATTGCAATGGTTTAGTTATATTCATTAGTATCCTAAATCAGAGCTCCCAGAATTTCAGCTTGCCTTTGCAGCAACATGACGGCACAGATAGCCGTGTGTGGCTGTGCACTGAGCTTTCTTAATCATTATTTCATTTACCCTATAAATGGTAGCCACAACTCACACCCTGCTGGGGTTAAATTTATTGAAGTTAAATAAAATGAAACATTCTGTTTCTTAGTCTCACTGGCCACATTCCAAGTGTGCACAGCCACATGTGACTAGTGGCTGCTGTATTGGCCAATGCAGGTACATAATATTTTCATCATTGCAGGAAGTCCCACTTGACAATACTGCTTTAATAAGGGCTGTTGGCCCCACTCCACAGGTGAGAAAACTGCTACCTGGAGGGATAATAAAAGTTGCCAAAGCACATCCAGCTTGTAAGGCCAGAACCAGAACTCTACTCTGGGCTCTTTGGCTCCAAAGCCTAGTTGCACCACAATAGCTGCTACTTCCTGGGCAGCCCTGTCCTCCGCCTGGAAGCTGCAGCCTTCCTCCCACCTCAGCACACACACACACACACACACACATGCATACACACCCCACATCACACACACATGCATACACACACACCACACACACAGACACCATATACCTCAGACACCACATGCCACCCCCACTCCTGTGACACCCTGTGCGCTTAGTAGGCATTGGTGAAAAGGAAGAGAAACCAGTCCATGGGGAAAACAGCCCATGTATTATCCCAGCGGCCCCGCCGTGTAGAGATCCAAGCGGAAAAATAAAGCGTGTCTGGTTTGGAGCTTGTAGCAGACGTGCCTGGTCGCCCCTCCAGACCCTTTTCTCCTCAGCACAGTTTCAGGGGTTGAGCCTTCTGGGAAAGGGCCCCTCAAGCCATGTTAGTGTGAAGGAGGGAGACTAAGAGGGAAAGATCACGGCAGCACATTAAGTGCACAAGTCACCCCCGCCCTACAGTGCAGACTGATGGCGCGCCTCACTTTCACAGAGAAATGACAGAGGCCCAGAGAGGTTAGGACCTGGCCCAGGAGCACACAGCAGAGAAACAGAGCCTAAAAGTAACCCCATAGTAGGACCCAGGGCCCTGCTCACCACCTCTGTGGGTAAAACGGAACTGGGGTTCAAGGCGGGGGTCTCTATGCATAACATGAAAAGAAATAGCATCTGTATACCTCTTTGCAAAGTTTTTCCCACTTGCAAAGTGCTATTGTTGAATCTTTTCCACAGCCCGGCAGGGTCCTGCCACAATTGCTCTCACCTGACACACAGGGAGGCCAGGGGTCAGAGAAGCTGTGAGGACACAGTGTCACACTGTGAATGACACACAGAACACACATGCACACACAGACAACACAGAGAACCACAGATGTCAAAACGGCGCGCCACATCCCCAGCCCACACCCTCCTGCACACTAGCCTTGTCTCTGCTGGGCGTGCAACGGCAGAGGACAATGCTGAGGGCGCCGGAGCCAGGGGATGTCCCAAACCCCAGCCTGGGCAGGAGCCGAGCTGGCCCTGAATGTCTTCTCGCCTCAGCTTGTCCCAAGGCTCGGGCCCGGCCTTGCAGTCCCCTCACCTTCTGGATCTGGCAGGAGACTGTCGTGTAGAAGGCGGGTCCTGCAGAGGCTGGGAGCAGGTGTGCCAGAGGCCTTATGTAGCAGGTGGCCACACAGTCAGGGAGCACAGCTGCCTTCTGGGGAGGGACCTCTGGGTCACAGGAGCCAATGCTGGCTGTCAAACTGTGCCCTGCCCACCCACAGGGCTGCAGGCAGCTTAACCCTTTGGCAGCCGCGCAGCTGGTGTCCTCTCTGTGGCTTCTAGGAATTGGGAGCGACTTTGGCGACAGCCTTGAGCAAGGTGTACCTGAGAGCAAGGTATCTTCCAGCATCGGCTATGGCCACTGAATCAACTCCAGGAGCTGTTGACAAACGTCGCCTTATCCCCACCTGGTAAAACAGTCACCATGATCATCCCACTTACAGATGAGAAAATCCAGGCACGGAGACTTTCCCAGGGGTGCACAGCTGGGCAGTCCAAGGGACTCAGAGTCCGGCCATGTCGGGTCTGTGAAGCTCGGGAAACACGCTCAGACCCCTGGGACAAGTGTCTAAACCTCACTAAGTTTCAGGGTCCGCCAGCCACGGCGAGTGTACACCCACTGTGCAGCCGCAGTGTGAGGAGAGGGCCGTGAAGCGACGCCGGCCTGTACACGCCCCGCGCGCCCCGCGGCCACGGCAGGGCGCCGCCGCCCCCTGCTTGGACCCGAACCGTCTTCCGCTGTGCGGTTTGGGCCGCCACCGCTTGGCAAGAGCCCAGGAGTGGTCAACTGAGGCCCCTCAGGCTCTTCACATGGTGTCATGGGTGCTCCTGGCTTGGAGCGTGGCCTTCAGTTCTCCTCCCTGCTCATCTTTCTCTGTCCCACCACCTCTCTCTCCCCCACACACCTGGGGCTGGGGAGCAACCCAGCAGAGGACTTGGGGGCTGAGGGTACACATCACACTCACACCCACAACCTGCGTGTCAACCTTGGAGTCCCCTTTCTTGAAAATACCCTTGGCCATTTGCTACCCCAGCCTTTGGCTCAGCTCTCATTTCCCTAAACTCACATATTCATTCAACAAACATTTTTTGAGCACCCTCCATGTGTTAGGCCTGCTGTAGGCATCTGGGAGGGCCCTGTCAGCAAAAAGACAAAGAGCTTGCCCTCCTGGAGTGACTCTAGAGAGGGACACAGACAACATGGGTAAGTGTGACAAATAACCAACTCCAGGGGAGGTTAGAATGTGGTGACTGCCCTGACAGAGAGACACAGGGCGGGGTGGGCGTCAGCCGTCCTGGGAGGCGCAGGGTTCTATCCTAAGGGGATCGTCTGCCCTGGGATCGGCTCATGGAAAGGGCAAGACATAAGTCATTTTTATAAGCAGAGGTTCTGGCCACCTCGTTTTCCCTTCTGCCCCCATCTGCCCTCAGGCTGCTTGCCACAGCGCTTTCTAGACAAAAGCCCTCCTCCCTTGCAGAATCCCGTTGCTTTGCACCATGCACACTGGTCAGTCACCTGGGCTCTAGCCACCTGTCAGGACGCAGCGGGGGAGGGGAGCTGGGCACAGGAAGAGGGGTGCCGTGGGGGCCGCCTTCGAGATAGCAGCGCCGGGAGTTCTGCCCTGGTGTCAGGCTGAGGACTGAAGCAGGAAAACCAGGCTCGTCAATGTTAATTCCTCTCAAAAGGCACCAGATACCCAGGCAAATGGACCAAAGGCAACCAGGAAGATATGAGTCTGAATCCAGACTTTGTCCCTCACTCGCATCGCTTAAGTCACTCATTAACCCCACTTGCCGGCCCAAGCTCCTTGTCTGTAAAATGGTAACATCAGGCCTGAAGAAACGCTGCTGATTATTTATCTATGCCTAGAATCCCCACAGCATTCCACTGTGCTTTCCCAAAGCCATCTATCAGTATTGTCCTGGGCCGTTTGACCCTGGGGAGTGACCAGGGCGTCAGCAGAAACGCTGAAGACAATGGCAGCCCTGCACCGGCCGTGGGGGTCTACGGGGCTGCTCGCAGCCGTGGGCCCTCCCTCTTGAGGCCCTGAACAGTGTGCAGATGGGTATCATTGTCTCCCATGACAGCTGAGGAAACTAAGGCCCAGAGAAGCCTTCCCTCTAGGCTTTCAGACACCTATCATCAGGATGGAGTCCATGGGCCAGGATCAGTCACAAGGTGTTATTATACATTAGGAGGACAGCCGCCGTAGCAGACCCGCTCCTGACTAGCCAGGCAGTCCAGAGACCCAGGAGACGCCGAGTCTCCACAGGCAGCCGGATTGTCACGTGCAAGCTAAGGAGCACCGGGACACCTTGTGCACCCTGGTTCCGTTGTCCTTTTACATGATGACAGGTTCCTTATCCTTACAACCCGCTTGGCCAAGGAGAGCCTGGAGCTCAGCTGAGCCTCAGAAAGCCACCTGGGGTATAAACCTGGTCCCACTGTGGGAAATGGGCTTTTCCCAGGGGTTCCTCTACCACCAGCAGGGCTTGGAGGTGAGTTTCCAGAGCAGTCCGTCTCGTGTGGAGTAAACATGTCGAGGTGTGTCTGGTCAGGGCAGAGGAGACAGAGCAGCAGTGCTGTCTCCAGCAGGGCCCACGCTAAGAGCTCAGCAAAGGGCCTGGCTGAGTGCGTCCGGCTTGCCCCACCTGCTCTCTGTCTGTGTTAGCTCCTGGGAACTTTCACTGACTGGCTTATTCCTCCACCTTGGAAATGTGAGAATACGCTAAAATAATGAAATTACTGCCTCCAACGTCCCTGCCCTTCAGTCACCTTGCAGAGGAAATGTGTGTGCCCTGAATGACAAACTTCACAGCAGTCCGTGCCCTTGTGTAAGAGCAAGATCCTCCTGAAGCTTCAGTTCTCCGTCTTTCAAATGGGAAACACACCACCACCCACTTGCAAGTTGTTCTGAGGAATAAGAGAATCACACAGGCTGATACTTAGCATGTAGCTCTTCCGTCATAAAAAGCCTTAGAATTGGTGGCTACTACCATCGCTGCTATGGCTCCATGAGCTCACACAGGTGACATCTCAGCCTAGAGGGACACTCGCGACTGTGCAGGGCAGTGGTCTAAGGTGAGTCCCCTGCCTCAGAGTGAACTCCTGCCACCTCCCACGTGTGTGATCTTGGAAGATCACACACAGTCTCAGTTTCCTCACCTGAGAGGAAGTGGCAGCTACAATACCTAATCTGTTGTAAAGGTTGAAAGATGCTAGGGTTATGTTTACGTTTTCTATAAGTTACACCAAAAAAAATCAACTTATGTTCCTTCATTTGTACCACTCTTTCAAATAAAGTAATTTGATACCAAAAAGATTAAGAGAAAAAGCTTATGATGCTCTTTGCACAGTGCATGGAGTATTATAAATTTGGCTCAAGGAAATTTTGCTATTATTATCATTAACTCAATCACTGATAGTTTAGCTGGGCTTCCTTCATGGCAGGTAACAGGTGTAGGATGAAATCAGCTAATCATCTCAAGCAATTTTCAATATAACAATTTCCGTTAAAACTCCAGTCTGTAAATATAGGGCATATTTGAAGAATCATTGCATCTAGCATTAGAAAGCCAGTTTGTCTGCACAACTATTAACACTAATATGCGTCTTCCCTCAGGCTAGTGAAGAAAGACAAAAATAAAACGACAGACAGGCCTGGCTGGACTCCTGTTTACACCGGTTATTAACTGTGTGACTTTGGCTCTCGGAATCTCTGTCAAAACAAAGGGACAACAATGCCCATTTTTTCAGAATGGCTGACACATACAGGTACTCAGAAATGACTGCTCTCTTCCTCCTGTCCTTTTTCTGACAGCTGAGACTTAAATTTACTAATTTGTTCAACAAACATGTGTTTGTGCTTTCATGCCGGGCACTGGCACAAAGTTGAACAAGACAGATGAGTTTCTTGCCCTCCTTGTGATTATAAGCTAATAATAACTACAAGCAAACAGGTAAAAAGATTTTTAAAAACTGCAAGTAAACAGACAAAGATAATTGCCAATTGAAGTGTGGTGATGGAAAGAAAACAAAAGCAGAGGCAGGACCGATGGGGGGGAGGGGGGGAGGCCGGGAGGCAGTGTAGAGTCTGTTGAGGAGAGATGGCTCTGAGGGTCGAGGGGACCTGGGCAGAGACCAGGGAGGCAAGACGGCTCCGGGGAGAGAACAAGCAGCGTGCGTAAAGAAGGCTCGTTGGTGGAGAAGAGTGTGTATTGCTGAAGGAACTGAACAAAGTCTATTGCAGAATTACCAGCTTACTAAAGGATTACAAGGTCAACATTCACACCCTTCCTCCCGAGCACATTTCAATATTCTCTGCATGTTCTTCTCACAAGCAGCTTAGATGACTTGACATGCAAAGAGCTCCAGACTTGTTTGGATCCGTGTATTGCCATTTATGAGCTGTGTGTTAACTGTTCTCCATAAGTCACAATTCCCTTGTCTATAAAATGATGTGATTTAAAATTAGTAACACCTACCTGCAGGAAAATGAATGGTGACTCTTCCCCTCTCATCTATGAAACAGAATGGGAAATAATCAATTGGCAAACTGGTTCCACCATTCTCAAAAAAGTGTGGTATGTGAGCCAGGCTCAGGGATAAGTCCAATACCCCCGAGTGGCTGTGCCAAGGTCATTGTTTCCATGGGGAGTAAAGTCAAAGTCATGTTGAGGGGAAGAAGAGGCTTTCTGGAGGTAGGACTGAATTACAGTGTTGTGCGTTGACTATTCATACTCACTTTTGCTTCCTAGGGGATGGCTGATGTAATCTGCAGGCTTCCCACTGTTGAGTGGTCTCAGCTGGATCCAGCTACCCTACAGCTTCCTTCCACCCTTTGCAACTGGAAACCCTGGGCATAGGACAGTCTCCCTTAGCAGCTGGTCAGAGCCTGAGATGATGGTGTTGATGAGGCTCCAAAGGGAGTGAGGGATGGGGCTCTGTGTCCCTTGGATGCAGTGCAGTCTTCCTGGGGAGGGGACACGGGAGAGCAGAGATAAGACTGGAGGCCTCAGAGAGAGAGACAGAGGGAGAGGAATGGGGCAGGGAGAAGAGAGGTAAAGAACCAGAAGAAAGAGTTATCATCCAGAACCTTCCTTCCCTCCTCCTGCTCCTCTGTGAGAACCATGACAGGAGCTGCATCTCCACCAAGTGCTTGTGCTTGGTCCAGAGGCAGGTGCAGAAGCCGGGCCCACTTCAGAGAGGTGTGACAGTCACTTTCCAATCACTCTTATGGTGAAGACAGGTGGTGGTATTGTTTTCATTTGTGTTTTTTCTTTAACAATACTTACTTCTCAAAATAGAGTTTGGAAATCCTGTGGCAGTTCCAAGTATTTGCTTGGGAACCCCTGAAACATGCAGTTTATTCTTCTATTTAGTTTGTCATAAAGGCAATGGCTAGAATGAAGGAGAAGTGTGAGGACTGGCAGGACTGAAGGAAGAAAAAGCACGTGGAAGAGCAGCCAACGCCAGACAACATGTGCGGGTATCTCCTGCATCCTGCTTCTGAGGCTGTGTCTATGTGCTCATGGGTACAAGGACAGGCCTCCCATATCTTTACGACCCATTCAAATAACATGGTCCTTTAGAAACTACAGTGTTGTTTCAGGAAATATTATATAAGCTATCAAACTGTGAAGGACCTGTATGATGTTGGTGGCAATAAGGGCATATGAAATAAAGGGCTGGTTTCTATTTCTGGTTCTTATAGGTTATGTGACCTTGACCAAAATCTGTCTCCTTTTTACACCCCAGGAAAGACATAAATCCAGAATTCAGTTTAATTTCAGAATCTACTCCTTTGAGGCTTCAGTCCTCAGAGTTCAAGTCTCTTTTAGGAGTCCAAATATGATCATTGAGCTTGGACAACATGGCCTTTGTGTAAACCATGCACGAAGCCATCACGTAAAACCTTTTGAAACTATCTCATGGGTTCAAATGTGCTTGAAATAGTCATAGTGGAATAATAAAGACAAAATGCCTGTCAAATGCATTTTATCTCCAAAAAAATGCATTTTTTAAAAAGTGGGCTTTGCTTTTTTGGTATGCTTTTTCCCATGTCCTAAGGTGAACAGTTATTGATATGTGATCTTTTTTACTTTTTAATATAGACATTTATAGCTATAGATTTCCCTCTAAGTACTGCTTTGGCTACATTCCATACATTTTAGTACGTCGTGTGTTTATTTTCATTCATCTTAAAGTATTTTCTAGTTTCTCTTTTTATTTCTTCTTTGATCCACTGACTATTAGTATTACTCAGGTTTCTCCAGAGAAACAGAAACAACCATCCAATGTCATGATTACATATATTATATACATAATGTATATATAGTATATATAAAAACTAATTTGTTTATATATAAAATTCATTTGTTGGATATGACACCAAAAGCACAGGCAACAAAAGTAAAAATAGATAAATTAGACTACATCAAAATTATAAACTTATGTGCATTAAAGGACACAATGAACAGAGTGAAAAGGCAACTTACGGAATGAGAACAAATATTTACAAATCATATATCTGATAAGGGGTTAATAATCGGAATATATGAAGAATTCCTACAACTCAACAACAAAAGACAAGCCAATTTTAAGAAATGATTAAAGGATTTGAATAGACATTTCTCCAAAGAAGATATATGAGTGGCCAGTAAGTACATAAAAAGATGCTCATAGGCCGGGCGCGGTGGCTCACGCCTGTAATCCTAGCACTCTGGGAGGCCGAGGCGGGTGGATTGCTCAAGGTCAGGAGTTCAAGACCAGCCTGAGCAAGAGCGAGACCC